>OENT01001527.1:0-41181 GCA_900239685.1 Rotaria macrura
CATATTCTTGTCGAAAACAATTTTCTCTACTAGAATCACTTTTTAGATTCGTTATAGCTTTTACGGAAGCAGAAAAAAAGAATGAAAATAAACGTATCCGAATAATTATTTTACATACTGTATGTGTGTTCGTCTATCTTTAAATTGAAAACGATTTTAGAGAAAAAAGCGCATTGTATTATTTTTCTAATTTCAATTAAAATACTAATTTTCAATTACTGTTTTTTCGGACTGCAAAAGAAAGATGACTTTCAATAGACCTTTCGATTTTGAAGTCATGTGGAGTGTGAATAATAGATTCGATCTTTATCAAAGTGTACATAATATATCGATTAATAATGAAAAAATAGCTAAGCACAGTATTTCTTACGAAATCTTGACTATTATTTTTCTCATTTTAATTTGGCTAATGATTTTGGCATGCATAATAAAACGATTTATTCGACGGCGAGGAGGACGAATACTTAAAAAATCGAGTGATTTAAATTCAAACAAACACACAATATCGGATATAATTCGTGTTGAAAAAAATACATTAGAAACATCAACTTGATCTGAGTTTTATTCGAAGATATTAATAAATATTCTAATTTCATGCTTTTAAACACTTTATGTACGCAAAAATCGCATGTAGACATCAGAGTTCTGTTGGTGTAGCGGTTATCACATCTGCTTAACACGCAGAAGGTCGCAGGTTCGACACCTGCACAGAACATCTCCTTTTTTTCTGTTCTTCTGCTTTTTTTTTCTTTCTTCCGTTCTCTCCGATTACATTGCAGACAATGATAATGCTGCTATTCGTTACAATACTGACTTGTCATTTCTTCCATCTGCCAATAAAGCTACTGGTGCCTAACGAAATTCATCCAGCATAGAAAACATACGGATAGTTATTTGTGAAGATCGATGAAAAATAAATAAAAAATACGTTGACTTTTATAATTATTGATTTTTATAAATTTATATTACAAAGAAAAATCTATCTCGAATAAGAAAATATGTATATTAGTAACTGATTGAATATCACGCAATCAATTTGAAATATTCAGATGATTGATATAATCAACTGTTGAACACTTGACTGTAGTTACTGCAAAGAACGTAGCCATGCGCTTAGATGTGTACTATGTAAATTGAAAAAAAAGAATGTTTTTTTTTAATAAATATTTATCTCTAATATACTTAGAAGTTATCAAAAACAAAAGACTGTCGATAGATGTTTACATGTTATAACAATATGATTTTATCCGTATATATCAGAGTCGATCAATTTCCCTCGAACTCTCAGTTTTGCTATCTCCAAGGTACTTCTTTGAAAACTAGTTTATGCCAGCAAGTCTAATTGCGTTCTCTCTCTTTAAGCAGCTATATAGTTGTAGAATTTTATTTATTAGAAAATATTAAATAAAAATGAAGAGATATTACCTGTCATAAAATATTTGCAAGGCTCAATAATGAGACAAGGACAATCTCTTAATTAATCTAAATCTATTGAATCTAAGTAAGTAGTCACCATTTCAAGCGTTTTATAACTTGATGCTTATTGAATTCAGCTCTTCAAGTAGTTAGACTTAACAGAAATGTATCGATGAGAACGCAGAATGAAAATGTATAGAATGTGAAAGAACGAAAAAGTTACAAAAATTTATGTACTGTTAAAAATATGTCAAATATTATATTTAACTTATGAATTATGAAAATACTCAGTGTTTATAATAAGCGACAGATAAAATCAGTATGATAAAATATCGAGTTCGGTTTTGCTACGACAAGAGTTAATCCTAACTCGAGATCACTCTATCGATGAACACGCCCGTGTAGATACAAAGATTTAAAATAATTCTTTCGAATTCTAAAACATATTTTATATTTTGAGAAGACACTGTTTATCAGTGTTCTTAGTTGTTCCAAACAATGATCGACAGTTCTAGGTTAACGTTTTCATCATATAAATTTCTTTGATAACGGTTACATATTCAATCATGATACTAAGGCAGTGTATCTCGTTTCAAACTATCTTTTTAACATCTGTTTAATTTCACCTAGAATCATTGTGAAAATAAAAATATTCTTTCTGAACTGCATAATAATAAACTGCTCAGCATATTTCATTCTAGCTCATGAAGCTTTTGAAATATAAAAATAAATAGCACAATTTATTTATTTTACTGTCATGATTTCTGAATGAAGTTTCTTTGAAATTTTACTCCTTTTAAACTTAGTTTTTAAATAGAATTCTTGTCTTTCGTAATGAATGTTACCATAACTCGAGCACATGTTACATACTTCTTGGATATTATGCCTAGAGTAACAGCCATTGAGAGTTGTATGCAATTTGTTTTTTCATGCAAGATAGTGAAAATAATGATGCTGATTAATATTTTCATGTTTCAGGTAGTAGGATTAAGAACACACGTATTAGGGCGACGCCCAGCTAAGCCGAGCTTTGGGTGTGTCGTTAATTTTTCCGAATAGATTTAAGCTTGAATTTCCTTGATATGAACTCAGTTGAGTGTCGAAAGTCATGCATCTTTTTCTTTTTTTTGATATATACCATTCTTACATTATCCTTATCAATATTCTAGAATTGCCATTTTCTTTTTAATACATCAAACAATTTCGAACTATGACACTTTTACATTAACAATAAATTATTTTCTTCTTCTTTCATGAATATATACGCATCTCATTTGTGCAATAAAAGTCAGTAAGAAGCTAAGTATAAAAGCCATGTCATAGATATTTCTATTCTTTACACTAATCTTATCTTAAAAAATAAAAGAAGATTCATATAATTGATTATTGTTTTTGAACAGTATTAGCATTGCTATATTTTCTTTTTTTTTCCTCATTCATTACTTGTCATCTATGATAAAAATAAAAATAAAAATAAAAACAAAAAAGCTTTTTTGTTTCGCGTTCACTTCGATAAGATTCTTTATTATGAATGAAGTTTTTTCTTATTATCCCTCGAAGAAAAACTACATCAAATATTGATATCTTCGGTTTCTTTAATTTCCCTGTAACTTACTTTTCATACTATTTTTATACATTCGTGTGGCGTGTTTTTACTTTGGGCATGCTTATATAATCAGAGAAGTAATTTTCACGCCTTCTATCTCATTTTAATAAGAATACCACTTAACATGAAAGTAAAACCGAGCTTTTGCGTTGTTGTTTTTATATCCGGCATTATCTTTGTTACGAAAGGACAGAACTATGCCTACATACTTATGTATTGAATTACTTCAAGACTTAACAAATATTTCAAGCACAAAAATCTATGGCATAATGCAAACTCAAGAAGCAAATTAGACTTCCATGTTCATCCTTTCTCTACAGCCTTGCATCTTGTATTTATCATCGAAACTTACTTTTATTTATACTTATCACTGATCTACGTTTACAGAGCATGTTAGTCGAAATTTCGTTAACATATTTCACGATCGATGGTAAGATTGAATTCAAAAGAAAACATTGGCACCTTATTATTTCAATATAGACAGTGTTTATTCATTTACGTTGCAAAGAATGAATTTTCTCGGCTAATCTTACTAAATTCATTTATAGATATCGGTAATATTTTTATTTTATATCTATGATTTGATGACAAATTATATTCACTTATGAAAAAACAAATATGTATGAATACATGTAGAATATAGTCGAGAAGAAGAAGAAGAAGAAAAAGAAGGCTTATCAACAAATGTTAGATGCATGAAAAAAAAGAGAAAGAGAAGATTTTTCTGGATAAAGCGTTCTTCTAAAAATGTGTTTTCTAATTTCTTTAGCATCTTTAGTTAATGATCGAATTGACAAACAAAGACGAACGAGGAAAAACTCAAAATTAAAGAAAGAAAACCATAGAAAGCTGCCTTATCCTTTGTCTTCAAAATGCTAATAACCGAAATAAGAAAGCATTCAGTCGTATTCGAAGAATTTGGAAATCGCCAATCTTAACCGTGAGCATTATATGAAAAAACAAAAAAACTCTAAAAGTCCTCGGTAATTATAAATCAAAAGGAAAAAAGCACTTAGCAATGATAAGCACGCCAACAAGCTACGTTTTTAATACTTCATCAAATTCGTGGTTTTCTTTTAACAACTGAACCTTTCTACATGGTATTTAGTAATACAGCAGAAACTTGTATTAGTTTTCAAATTTGATTCAATTATTTTATTATTTAGAATAACAAAAATAGAAATTTTTTTCATCATACGAGAAAAACGCTCAAGTAAGTCTTGAACATTATTCTCTCTTCACCTATGAAGAATCATCTTTTTCTTTCATTGGCTTAGATTAAATGCCGAGACAGTATCGAAATTTTTTTTCTACTTTTAGCTACTATTGAAGAAGGATGACGTCGATTTTCAATTACACAACGTATAGATATAGCAAAGATGATTTTGTTCTAGCTAGTGTAACATGTAGATAATAATAGGTCTTTCAATAGAGCTTTAAACTTAGTTCTATGCTGCTTCCATCATTGTTCTTTTCTTTCGATTTCTATTATAGTTTGTCAATAAATGATCTAATGATAATGATGATATGAATGAAAGAGGCCGTACAAAAAGAAGAGAGCGAGAAGAAGAAAAAAATTGGAAAATCAATCAATGGAAAAAGAAAATAAGTAAAGCACGTTGGTCTTCTTCTTTCTTGCTCTAACCAATTGCTCATCCTTGTTCCTATTGCTCGATTCTAAAATAACATCGCGTGCTCAAGTGATCCAAATCGTTAACTACAGTTATTTACGAAGATGATGAAGATGAATAGGATATATTCGTTTCTTTTTCATGTCTTGTTCTCTTCCTTCCTATTCCTCTCTCACTCACTTTCTTAGGCTTCTTATTTTTTTTATTTGCACTACAGCATGAGTTGATAATCAGCAACTCGGATATTATTACCCGATTGTATTGTCGAATATCAATTAGTTTCAGATGTGACATGGTAGAAATTAAATAACCCATATCATATATTTCTATATACATGCATTTGAATATATGTATCTATATTGACAAAACAATAATATAATAAAAGTCTCATCTATACTATATATTAAAACAATGATATCGATTTCGTGGTCAACAATTGAACTTGCAGCAGTTTCTTGTGGCATTATATTAATAATTTTATTAACTGTTGGTGGTAATCTTGTCGTTCTTTTTGCTTTTTACAATGACCCACATCTATTAACACCATCAAATAATTTTCTTTTATCAATGGCTATTGCTGATCTACTTGTAGGCCTTATTGCAATGCCATTTCACTCGTACGTTGACAAATGAGAATACGAATGAATTAAATCCAACGGTACACTATTTTGTTTTTCTTTACAGGTATGCTCAAATAAAAGATTTTTGGCCATTCGGTAAATTATTTTGTAAAATATGGCTAACTATTGATGATGTTGCAACAATGGCTAGTGTCTTATCAATCGTCGCTATAACTATAGAAAGATATTGGAGTATAAATCATAGTGTACATTATCGTCGATATACAACAAAAACTCGTATAAGAATATTTTCTCTTCTTATTTGGCTTATTCCATTACTCAATTTTGCACCTGGTATTTGGTTTCTTGAATCGCGTGAAGATATTCATGCAACAAACTCAACAAAGACGAATCGTTCAGAATGTATCGGTGCCTATCATTCACATACAATATATTTAATCATTGCTCAAATAAATTTTTTTGCATGGCCATTAGTTGTTATTATTATACTTAATGCTTTAATTGTTGTTAATCTTTACCGACGATCACATCGTTTTCCATCCTATGATGCTTTTTCGGAACAACGAATGACTCAGATGTTAATAAAATCTAAAGAAGAAACAACCGATGGAAAACAACGACAAACAATCGTTATTGATGATCCAGCAGTATCAATTATGAATGAAAACAATTACTATGTGCTACAAAAGAGAAATTCTGAAGTAATTTATCTTGTTAAATATTTATGAGAGTAGCAATTGATTAAATATAACTAGACAAGTAAAAATTAAAAAATATACTCGAAAAATATTTTCTCGGCATCGTGAGTTTTTAATTAAAAATTCATGATATACACATTGGAGATTCTAATTAATCTTCTATTACGAGTCATCTGATTTCATGGAACATTTTTAATGAAAGAGTTTTTCCTTATCATAGATATATCATAGATGAACGTGATAAGAAGTTTTCTTTTTTTTTTAAACATAGATAAAAAAAAGAAAGGAAGATGTTACATTGACTTCTAATCTTGGATTAAGAAAAGCAGTCGAAATTCAATTCAGGATTTCTATGATTTGAAAAGAAAAAAAAAAGTAGTGATGATATTTTCCTTGAGAGTAGGATATTAACTTAGATTAGTAGTCTTATTTTGTTTTCTTGTATTCATATAGCTAGTTTTAAAAGTCATACAATTCTATTGAACTAAAGTAAAAATCTG
The DNA here is from genome assembly GCA_900239685.1 of Rotaria macrura. Classification (NCBI taxonomy): domain Eukaryota; kingdom Metazoa; phylum Rotifera; class Eurotatoria; order Philodinida; family Philodinidae; genus Rotaria; species Rotaria macrura. The sequence goes on from OENT01001527.1 coordinate 6,433, forward strand.
ATTTTTTTTGTCTGAATTGATCATTGTCAATTATATTCATCTATTTTTTCTAAAATGATTAACTTGAAAATGTTTTTTTTCTCTTATTAATATTCTTCATCTCTCTCTGTTCAATACCTTGGAGAATTCTAAAAGCTTTGTTTTCTTTTTCGATCCATAATAGGGCAATAATGATAATCACTATGGAAATGTCCCATCACCGATTAAAGAAAACGACGAGCCTATGATTGAGCATGACATCGTGGAATCCTTACCATCACCAACAAATGTACCATCTCCACCAATAGAAATCAATACAAAACAATCGACGACATCAAATATTTATTCGCGTTTCAAACACGTTTTTGTACATTCATCAGTATCAGTTGATTCGTCATTGAATGATCGTCGTTCATCAAAATCAACTCAAACATTTCATGTTCCACTAAAGTCGAACAGAGAAAAACGTCGTTCGATATTTTCATGGCGTAACAGTTCATATAATCTTTCAGCGAAAAGTAAAAAATTCAGTTCAGCTACCGGTGAACAACGGAATGTTAGACGTTTAAGACGAGATAAACGCGCAGCAACATCACTTCTTATTCTTGTCCTTGCACTGATGATCTTTCTATTGCCATATGTTGTAGTGGTCGTCGTTGGAAGTATACTTTCATTAACAATTTTAACCGATACAAAAGGACAAGTATATTCAGCTGCATTCTGGCTTCTATGGCTTAATTCAACCGTCAATCCAATACTCTATCCTTTCATTCAACCAAAATTTCGTGATGCTTATAGAAAGATCTTTTTAAGATTGACAAGACGACGACGACGATTAGTTTCACTTATTATAGACATACAACGAGATAAATAAATAATATAATTTTATTATTTATTAATAATCTTTTTCTTTTTCTTTTTCGTGTAAAATGTGTAACAATAAAAGAACAACGTCAAACAAATGAATTCGTTAAAAAAGAATATTGTTCATTGTCACTACAACTTTTTATTTAGTCTAATGAACTCTGTAACATCGAGACCATATAAAATAGATCTAGTCTGTTTTGTCAAATAATGAACAAAGATGTTTGACAATATGCTATTTCGTTTTTTTTTCTACAAAATTAAGATGAAAATGCACTTCATGATACACAATTATGATAATGGAACAACATATGATAGACTATACAAACTGAGCTATTAACCGGTCGTTACATTTCGTGGAAGCACATATGTTTACTTTCACTAGAGTGACTGATAAAAGTAAAGAATTAGAATAAATGGAAAGGATTCAGTGCATTTTCAACAGAAATCATTTTCTGACAAGGGCAATGTTTAAAGAAGATGGATCAGAATGTCAACACATTTGCAAAAGACTCGGATGTTGATCGAAGAAATAGAACTCCATAAATATTTGCACTCAGCTACACTTAAAATTCTTCACAAAAGAATATTTATAACAAAGGACACTAACAAATAATGGCGAGCAATTTTTCAAACAACAATTAGAATAACCATTCAACTGTACTCTCGCATAGATAGTAATCGTTAGTCAATATCGCATTGATTGAAATGTTGAATTTATTTCAAATCTATCGATAGTAAGTAATTGTATCTAGATTGTATTGTTAAAAAAATACATATTTGTATGTGTATATTCAAAAATAACTAAAACATTGCGAAATTTCCTATTTATCTCTTTTAGGCCGAACGGTTACTGTTTCAATAGTAGAATTACTTGCATAAATATCAAGAGCAACAAAAACATATGACAAATCCAAACCATGTTTATTACTTTCTAAACGAAGGACGAATACAGAAACACAAGAACTACAACATTAATCCGACAAATACATAAATTGCAACTCCTTTTTAGTTAAGATGAGAAAAATAGAAATCTTTGTCCGTTTCAACCGTTCTATTTGATTGGTTTGAGTTCTTCTGGTGGTGGTCTGCAACCCAATAAATAGCATGCACCACTTATTACAGCAATGGTGAGAAAGAAGCCTATAATAAAGATAGTAAAAAATGTTCTGTCGATCTGTTCATTGTCTTTCTTTCAAATAGCTTGCCTGCAATACAAAATTGAATGACAGCCCAAACAGGAAAAAAACCATTGAGTAATGCATCCGGATCAGTACGTCCGAAATGATCACGAGTTAGTGCAATAATTTCATCTTTTGTTAAGTCCGGAATTTTGATATCAACACAAAGAACTAGAACATTGAATAAGACACATCATTACGTGAAACAAAAACAACAACTGTCTAACCAGTTGTAATGACTGTTGCATATACTATGAAAACGCCGAGTAAAGTCGACATTAGTGAATTTATTGTACTATTAAATTGAACAAAAAGAATCGATCTAAAAGCACAACAAAGTATAAAGAAAGTAAATCATATATATAAATATATATTCATGAGAAATTCATAGACACTACGAATAATAAATAACAGCCCGAGTCATTAGAAAAACATTATTTCTATTTTGTAGTGATCATCACAGATATTGACGAGTAGCGAATCAGTCAAGCGAATAGACAAACGAAAAAGAAAGAAAAGGGCAAAGTAAAAAAAACCTTTATATGATATGTCGAGTGTGACTCCTATAGTAAAGAAGAACGTGCATGAAACTCAAGAATACGTATTTTTTTTTCAATCATTAAAGAAAGAGTAGAAAAAAAATCGTGAAACAAGAGATACTTGTACGAATGTATTCTGTAATACCCATGACGAAAAAAAACATGGTATGTCTATAAAAAACAACGTTAATGAATAGCTAGTTCCCTACACAAGTTACATTCTATTGTATAGAATAACAAGTTCACGAACTTTGAGGCATAAAATTCTCAAGAAAGTTAATATGAAACAGATATTTCGATGTGTACATATATTATAAATGTAATATCGAAAGGAAATTCATAAAAATATTAAATAAAAATTCATGGATTTTAAAAGTGAATTGAAAACAAAAATTCCTTTCAATACGAAATTACATACCGAATCAAGTGATCTTTTCGTTCGAGAGATGAATCGAACTTTGATGTATCAATACAAATTTTATAGTTCAGCTAAACAAAGAGTGAAAGAAGATGTACATGTATTTATATGTATTGTCTATATGTATGAATGAATAGGATATGATGTCGGTATGAACAGGAGGTAGAAGTGTGATTATGATGTCGCTCGAATGTGTCCTTTGTTTCCGAAAAATAGACTAGATTCTTTCAATAGAGAATAGATCATGAGTTTCGAAGAAGACAGCGACAAACAAATAAATGAACAATAATGCTATTAATTCAATTCAATAAGCCAAATGATCCAGTGTTCATACAATACATTCAAGTACACTACAGAACTAGATGCATGTTATATGCTTAATTTTAATGAGTGGATTAGCATGTATATTGAGTGCAAATAGAAGAAAATATTGACATTATGATTTGATACAAAACATTTTTCAATACTTAAAATCTACGAACCCACTGAAAGAATCAGTTTTTTGCATTAAATCATCATTGTTTCATTTTTCGTAAGAATGTTTTTTCGATTCTGATTATGTTAGAATTAGATCTTGTTAACAGAGAAGCAGTCGTTTGACGACTGGGGAACATCAAGGCATGTATCAACAAAGAGACTCTCGGTATCGTTTAGTCTAAGTATTCGTTTCAGAACCTTGTTTGTGAGAAGATTATAAAAATCTGTCTTTCCATTATTACAAGACGGGAATATCCAAGAACATTATATGTGTTATACTATTCTCATTCATTAAAAGCTAGCTGTTTTTAATGATGATTATGGTTTAACATGGCAAATAATAGTCTCAAAAGTTAATAATAACTCATGCTGATCTTGATGTATGCTAGTTAATTTGGTTTCTTTTTTTATGAATTAAACATGAAAAAAAGAAGAGGATAATTGTCCTTAGGCATGCACGCACACAAATGAGTTTCTGAAAAAATTTGAGATATTTCTACCTTAACTAACTTGCCAGCTTCATTACACCTAGTTGTATGCACCACTTAAAAGGTAAACGAGAACGGATAATCTCCCACTGTCGATCAAAATACTCAGGACATGCAAGATTTAACTGACATTGTTCGAAACCTGGACAATTTTTTCAACTAATCGTGGTTTTTGGTTCTAGATAGAATTATGCAAAATCAATTTGATTGACTTGCAGTGAAAGTCTATTTCGGTTTTCTCTTTTTCCGTGTGCATGCCTAAGGAAGACTATCCTCTTCTTTTTTTCATGGTTAATTTATGAAACAGAAATCAAACTAATTAGCATACATCGAGATCGACACAAGTTATTATTAATTTTACAGACTATTATTTACCATTTTAAGCCATAATCATCATGAAAAACAGCTAGTTTTTAATGAATGAGAACGGTATAACACATATAGTGTTCCTAGATATTCCCATTTTGTTTTCATAGAAAGACCGATTTTCATAATTTTCTCACAAACAAGATTCTGAAACGAATACCTAGACTTGCCGATACCGAGATCGAGATATCACTCTCAATATAACCCTAGCGACCGACATAATGTATTCGACAATATCAATTTAATCTCATGAATCGCTGAAAACATATGCTGAATCATAACACTTGTTGTATACTTATGTTTGAAAATATAATCGATATTTTAAGAAATCACGACATAACTCTTATAATTATTTAACGCCGATCTATCAATACAATTGTTTTCCAATAACTTCTAGATAGTTTCATTATTTTAGAAAAAACATTGTATGTAAATCATTTGATAATATATTCATCGATTCCATATTTATGTGATAGTATTCAACGCATGATATTGTATATGTCAAAGTGAACTATTCGACAATCACATTCAATTATGAATTATTGCATCAAATGCAATTATATAATCTGCATAAATCATATGATTTCTTGTATACATACTGGAAAACGAATTGATTCCAGATAACATTTTATTACATTAATTTTCGTCATCGATCATAAGTAGTTCCAGACTTTGTTTTTGTTGACAACTGTAAAACATTATTTTGTTTTACTTAGAACTTCTTCGATTGCTAGAAGATTACACTCGCAAATTTATTGAAACTTTAGCAGCAGGCATTCAATTTGATTTGAATCTCGAACATAGCATGTGCAATTCTTTAAATCAACATGATTTGTTTATCTGATAAATATTTAATGGAGAATATATATATATATATATATATACAGAGAGAGAGAGACAGAATATAATCTATATTATGCAACAACATGGCAATTTTTTGTTTTGTTTAATCAAATAAATCAAAACACCGGACAATGAAAATAAAAGCAATTAAAATAAAACTAAAAAATTATAATTAGTGAAAATTATCTACAGTTCGTTGTTTATTAGTTGTCTTCATATGTGTTAGTATGGCAATAAAATAAAATCCAAGAATATCCACCTAGAACAAAAAAACAACATCAATTTAGAACTAGTACAAACATCAATTGATCTTATGCAACTACAAAACAGTAAAACTTTAGCCAAACTATTCATAACGTTAGCACACTTATTTTTTCAATTACCGTGAATACACTAATATCCGATGGATAAGGATGAAGAAACAGTTAATTAGTCAAATGGAGCATCAGGATCCATGTCATTATTCGATAAAGGTTTTGGTAATGGTGGCGGTCGCTATAAAGCAAAAATAAATGTGATGGAAATGGTATTAACTACGAATCCATCATAAATAAAGTACAGATATATCAATATAGAAAGGACAATGTAATGGTCGATTAGTAATATCTTATTTTTAAAAAAAAGTACCAATCCATTGATACACAAAATGTTTATTCTCATATTTCGAATAGGTTCGTGTAAATTTGTTTTCTTTTTATGATTTTCCACTAATCCTTTTCTTTTGTACACTCTTCCATAATGTTGATCATGTTAGTGAAAAAATATGATTTGCCTGTACTACTAAACTTATGTTTTCAATGTTCGTATTATAAGATTCCAAGATAAACTACAATAGTATGGTTCATTTCACGTAAAGCACATACTTCACAAAGTAACTATATGCATACATACCATAACAAGAAAAAACAAAATTTTAACATAACACACTAATATTTGTAACTATGTGCAAAACTATTTTCAGAAAAAGTTAATCTCACGAAAGTAATCTCTTCGATACATTCGTGTAAGTCATAATCGATATGAAAATATGACATGTGGAAGTTATCGATCGTTCGGTGATGTACACAAGCATACTGAATGATAACAAAAACAAAAAGCAATGAGTAAGTTGCATTATTTTTGTTCAGTCAGTTTTTCATTCTACTATATAGGTCTTTATTTACGAAGCTATTGTGAAGCAAGCAGCATTAATCACATCTACTTTAAAAACGTGTTTTGCATAAGAAGAGTAATCATGAAGAAATCACTTGTATTATCGTTTTTTTTCCATTCAATATCTCTTACGTACATAATTTAAGACAACATGATTCGATTAAATTTGATGAATTTACAAAGTCGATAATAAATGAATATTAGCAGAGTCTAGAAGAAATCTAATTATTCGTCAAGGATTCACGAGGACTTTGAAATAGTCTACTTGCATAGACAATAGTTGCGCCTAACTGTCCAATAATAGTCGTAGCAGCAGCATACTTTAGTGGTACTCAATCAAACATATCTACGAGATGAACAACTTCATCAAATATCGTACGATAAAACCGGCTGAGATTATTGACAACCTAATATGATTGTATTAGGGCTAACGCAATTATATGAATGTTGCAGTATTGTTAATATCATATACATTATATTTGTCGTCTTATTTCCATTGAGCCTACAAAGTGGTTTACGAAAATAACTTAAAAATGCAAAGAGTGACATAAAATTTGTAGCATGCAATAAGCGCATGAAAATCAAAAAGAATACATAGCTAAATACCGTGTCAATTTCATCTGGAACATTTTTCTATTTAGATAACCCAATCTATGATAAACTAAACAAATTTCAATGGAATCTATACGTACATAATCAATATCTTGTTGCTGTTGAACTGATCTCGTTGATGATGGAACTGCTACAGAACGTTGCATATGTCCAATGTCTTTACGTAAACGTTCAATTTCATCTTTTCTGTATGAAAAAGAAAAATTGTAAAAGGACGATAACGATATGTATATGCATAAAATGTATGTATGAACGTGTAATGTTTACGTTCGAAAATCTTCTTCTTGGGCAAATTTCATGCATTCTTGTCGAATCGATGATATCTTTTCATTCAGATTATAAATCTATATGAAAATGAAAACATTGATGAAGAAAAAAAATACTATTCAAATCATTTTTTTATTTTATATTCTACTTCTTGTGGTAATGTATCTCGTAGATTCATTAGACGAGCCATTTTTTGATCAACTTCTCTTCGCCACATATCAGTATCAGCTTGTTTATCGCGTATTTGATTTAGTATTTGTTGTTCACTCTAGAAAAAAAAGTAACTTGATCATTTCGATTCTAAGTAATATATGTATGCAGCGATTGAAACAAACAAGCAGTATTCAAACGACACAAAACAAGAAATTATACATATTCAAACAATCATATTATCCATACGAAACACACATTCTTATTATATTTGTCGTCGTGATAATTCAATTTTACATGCTGAATTTACCTGAGCCATACGTTGAGTAATTTGCTCTTCGAGTAAATTTAAATCAACACGAACATTATTAATACGTTGTTCATGTTTTGTAAGCATCTGTGATAGATTTTCTTCATGTTGTTGTAAACCTTTCTGTAGATCGTTACGAATCTGACACATAGACAAATATTTAACGTATATACGTGTAAGCAAAGAGAAAAAGCAATGAAATCAAAAGAGCATAGAGCAACTATAACCAAAGCATACTTTATCATTAAGGTCACGTCGAACAGAAGCCACATCTTCTGTAGTCGGCAATAAAGCAACACGAGCAGTTAGATCACGAACCGTTTGTTCGTCTGTCTTAAGTTTTTCTTCAGTTTGCCGAAGACGTGTATCATTTGCTGTATGACGTGATGATAGATCAGCTAAGTGATTTGTTAATGTTTGAATATTTCCATCAGATTCACGATGTGCATGTTCAATTGTATCGAGACGACGATTTAAATTAATAATTTCTGGTTTAGTGCTCTAGAGAAACGACTGATCAATGCGTTTACATTACGTAAAAGAAACTAATTTCATACTAAATCACGAAGATCAGCTAAACGTGTATTAATGTTACTGATAGATGCTTGTATTGTACCGATTTGATAATTTGATTTTTCATCATTTTTCGTTATCATCTCAGCTAATTCTTTATATTGTTGTTTGCTAAAATAAGATCATATATTCAATAAGGTTGCACTTGTTATTTTTGTGTCAACATGTTTCTATGAGATGTATACTCTTTTAAACAGTATTCAATATCAGTTCTTTAACGAATATTATTGACGATATTCACTTTAGCTACAGTTACAATGCTAGTAAGACAAAACTAGGCATACGTATATCGTCTTTTTTGGGAATCATGGAGAAGTTTTTTCTTTCACATCTCTTCTGTACTACTCTTTTTAATATTCTTTTATAACATGTATGGACTCTTGATTCAAGACATTGTCCTACACTGCAATATTTGGCTTCTTCGATTCATTAATGACTTCGATATTTGTATGAAACAAACTGGAATGTTTTTGTTGTCGATACGTAAAAGGTATCATGTGAAATTGGGATTTCAAATCAAACAATAAAAGCCTTGACAAACCGTGATTTGATTTCTGCATCTAGGACTTTTTCAATTTTTCGTCGATTTTCATCGGTCTGTTGTTCGATTAAAGTAATGCCATCGTTGAGTTTTCTTAATGATTCGGCACTTTTTCTTGTTGTTTCCTAAATTAAATCGGCAATTAGCGTACTAAATAAATATATATATATATATAGAGAGAGATTTATAAATATAAGTTGCATTTCATAAAATTAATGTATCAGAATACACACGCACACACATATGTGATTAAATAATATTAATTAAAAAAAAATAGCAAAACAAGCATGTTATAAAATTCATGATTAATTCTAAAACACATTAGAAATACCCTGATTTCATTATATATTTTCCCATGTTCTTCATTCATAATATTTTTTATGGTTTCATTTTGTTGTTCAAAATCATTCTGCATAGTTTGCAATTGTCTTTGACGTTGTTCATTTTCAAGTTGATGGTTCTGTTTGAATAATTTTTAGAAAGATGTTCGTTTGTTTCCAAAAAGTATCTTAGTCTCAATGGTTAAAAACGTTCTAGAACAATATATTGTATACCTTTTCGATTTCTTTTGTTTTATAATCGATTTCATCTCGTAAACGATCTAATTTATCTGTGATGCGTTGCATCGTTTGAGTATTGACATCATTCATTTCTTGTCGTATTCGTGCATGAATTTGTTCGATTTGACTAACACTTTCTCGACGCATATTTTCCATGGTTTTCACTATTTCGGATTGTGTTGCACGGGTTGAATTAATTGTTGATTGAACATCATTCAATCTATATTGATAAGAAAAATGAATAAATCAATGAAAAAATGAATTCTATGTTGACTTCATTACTTCGATGTCAATTGAGCTTCAACTAAACGACGATCTTCACGTTCGAAATCAAGACGAGTTTTTATTTCATTGAATACATCTCGATATTCATTCGTTCTAAATAAAAGATTTCTAATTTTTTAAAAACTAAATGATATTTTCTTGTTCGAATCACTTTTGATCATATGCACTACGAAATGAATTAAACAGAAGATCGCCAGCATTAATTGCTTCTTGTTGTTTACGTATAAGATCATTCTAAATATATATATATATAGAAAGGAAAATCTAGGCACATTTACAAAATATAATCGATTCTTTTATTCCAATCAGACAGTTTTGTATTAGAGCACTTACAGCAATCACCATTTTAGTTATTCTATAAAATAACCATAGTAGACTCGTAAGAAACATAACCTTAGGATATACATTCACCAATCAAATTAGAAAGTGCGTATATCCTGAAACAGTAAATCATTTGACATGCATAAGCTGATTTCTATAGTGTGGTTATGAATTTTCAATCGAATTCTTCATTTGTTTATTGAAAGTCGTATTATCTTGTTATTTGGATGTGTTTGACTATCGAAGAATGTCGAAACTACAATCATTCACAATCTAATGTAATAACTACATTGTTTCATTTTTACTGAAGTTGTTTTCTATTCAGTAACTAGAACATTGATGGTTCCATTAAATCTTTGACATAGTGCTGATAGTATCTAATTTTTATGAAGTTAGTTTTCTACATAGTATCATTGTACAATATGAAGCATGTTCTTTTTTGGTTCTGTTTTTTCGAGAAATCAATAAAGAATAGATTTTTCGCTTTAGAGAAATTCATGTTCTTAGTTGCATTCAAGATCGATTTCTAAATTGTGATAAGATAAAATAAACAAAACTAAAGTAAACTATGTTCGATTAGTTCTAGTCTATTGTTTCATTGTTGCATTCGATTGTGAATAGAGAACGTGTTTAACAGAGTTATGTTATATTGACCTATTTGAGTCAATATACAGAAATATAATACCAAGAAGCTGAAGGATTTTCTTCCATAGTTACTTAAACCATCAAAAATTATATCAATAGATAGGTATTACTAGCGTACATGCTAATATCAATTATTAGCAATTGATGAATTATAAAGATATTATTAAATTTAAAACTTTCTAGAATATCATGAAATTATTTCTTTTTTTCTTCATGAAATTTACCGTTAATCGTTGATCATCATCTAGTTTTCGTGTTCGTTGTCTAACTTCGGTAGTTAACGAATTTATATTAGACGTGTCCATTTCTAAACGATTACGAACAGAACGAAGTTCTTCAACTATATTTAGTTGAACTTTTTCTAATTGTTCTCGTTGAATATTTGTTTCACCAAGTTGTTTTCGAATTCCTTCAACACTTCAATAATTAGAAATTTAAAGACGAGAATATTATTTGTTCAATGTCAAACCTAGATGATTGAGTGTCACGTCGAAGCATATAATCTTTTTGTATAGCTGCTATTTGCTGTTCAAGTCCTCGAAAGCTAGAATTGACCGATAATGATGATTGATGTTCATCGTTGAATATATCTTCATTTCGTTTGATACGTGCTGTCAATTGTAGAATCACATCATTTTGAATTCGAATATTATTTTCTATTTGTTGACGAGATAAACGTTCTTCCTGAAGAATCGCTTGACTTTGACGAATCTAAATACAAACGAATGCTATTCTATGTTGCGTTTGTTCATATCAGTAATTTTTGAGAAAAATGAATTTATTATTATGTAGACATACCGCATTGAATAATTCAGTTTGTAAACGAACAACTTCTTCAAGTAAAGCACGATTGGATATTTCTGTCATTTGTAGACGACTTTCTAATTGTTTTACTTTATATAATGATTGATTTAATGAATCATCGAACCTGTTTTAATTATCGAATAAAAACGATTCTCATAGAATTATATTCAAATAATATATTAAAACATTAAAAAAAAGAAGAATATTACATTTGTGGTTGAATACCAGTTCGTAAAGGAAATACGGGTGGATTCGGATATGATTGTGCACCAATCGGTGGTAACATCGGCGGAGGGAAACGAGCATCTATTGGCAACAGTTGAGAGGATGTTGGTGTTGGAATGTTAGATGGCTGAGGTCTAAAGTTAAACATAGATAGAGTTCATTTTTCATCGACTTTAACATCTCACGATCGAGGCAAATCAGGTAACAAAGGTCCTGCATTTTGAAATCTGCGTTGGGTATCCATCTGTTAAGCTATTGACTAAATGACCAAATAACAGAATGCTTTACATTAGGACTAATTGACAAGCGTAACAAAGAAGACCACTTACAATCGTACCACTTGAGAAGTGGATGCTCTTGACAACAACGGTGTTATAGAAGATTAGGCGATGTATAGAGAATCCATGTTCTAAGTTAAATAGCGTTGCTGGGTATCGACCTCTTTTGCTTCCTCTTTATGTACACATGCGTATTTTTTTCCTATAATCGATGAATGAAGTTCGAGTTGACGTACGCTTAACCAATCAACTCATTGATGATTAATAATTCACAAAAAGATTTTATAGGAACAAAAAAAGTCAGATGCCATCAGAAATAAAAAATGAGTTTCATTTTAATAATTTATTAATTCTGAATAGAAATTAGATTTACATTTTGCATGTCATTAAACTGATAAAAAATTCATTGGTTTGTTTTTAAATCATTTTTCGTTGTTACCTAAAGTCGTAGGATGTAAAGTACGAAGTTATTCTTAACTTTGAAATTCGAATCACTATTCTTTTATTGAGAACATAGTCATTTAAATATCAACTGCCTCACTATCCCGTAGTATATCTCGTGTGCAAGAAGCGTACATCATTTTCTATGATGATATGATTTACATAAACATGGAAACTTTGCAGGTGATATCACATCATTCATAATGGTTTGCTTTAATGCTTCGATTGTAATTGCACATCCTCGAGAGATTGTCATCCTTGCAATCGATATCGTGCATGAAAATATAACTCATTTGAGTTGATTGTAAAATACAACTCAATTATGTTCATCATGGTATGAAGGAGATTGCCATGGGCATGCATTGATGCTGTCAAACAAATTGGCTTCTTTCAAAAATAAAATAAAAACATAATTAAATCATTCTTTGAGTAGTTCATAAGTTTTCTTCGACCGACAGCTTACGATTTCGACATAATTAACACTTGAAACTGCTATCGAAACCATTGATTTGAGAAAAAAAGATTTCTCTTATCAAATTTTCTCATGCATTATTTTCACATGAGTGTTATGTTCATGTAGAGAAAATTTATCATCAATAGACTTAAGTAAGGAGTCTACTTTAATACAAGACATTATTTTTGTATTTATGGCTTCAAGCGATATGAATATTGCTACTATTTGAATTAACCTAGTCCTCTATGTATGCAAGCTTTCACCATATTCTTGTTGAGAAATAAAACTAGCTCTTTAGTCAAATTGAATTGACGAGAAAATATTTAACATCATGCGCCTTTCTAACAATGACTACTTTATGATGTTGTTTTATGACGTCCCCAAGTTACTCTACGTGTAGTACAGAAAGCGATAAAAGAAAAGAAAAAAAATATTTGCCAGGGATGGGGATCGAACCCATGCTCACTATTGTGAATTGGATCTTAAGTCCAACGCCTTAACCACTCGGCCACCCTGGCACGTCCTTCTAATTTTCAAATCTAGTACCAGATACGACACAAAAGTGGGATTTTTGCTATTGAACAGATCAATCTTATATAGACTATGAATGATAATTAAACAAGATAGCAGCAGCATTTCATATGAGTGTAAATCAAGGGGGAAAAGGCGAGACTCCAGTACTCCAGCGTACTCCCTGTACTCCCAGGCCGTACGATAACTATGCTTCAACAAGTTTTACATATTTCAAGCCTACTACCCACCTGTGTTGCGGCATATTAGTGGGAGTACAGCCAGCACAAGTCCATCTCACAATAAAGCTAAAATACTCCGTTTTATTTCATTGACTTCCAATTCTGGAGTACGATGAAGTATTTTAGCTGTATTGTGAGATGGACTTGTCCTGGCTGTACTCCCACTAATATGCCGCAACACAGGTGGGTAGTAGGCTTGAAATATGTAAAAATTGTTGAAGCATAGTTATCGTACGGCCTGGGAGTACAGGGAGTACGCTGGAGTACTGGAGTCTCGCCTTTTCCCCCTTGGTGTAAATTGATATATTATACAAATGTATTTCTTGATCAAAAGTTTTCTTCTTTTATGAAATTTTTCAACAATAATATGTATAGATATATACATGTTATTGTTTAATATAAGAATCAATCAAGTTGTTTTGTGTTTGTCTTTGATCAACTATATTCAATATGAGATTAAAATAATGATGATAACGTATTTTTTCTTGACATTTTAATCATGCTTTGAATGTATGTACTTTTTTTAAATGTTGAGTTTCGTCTAGGAAATTTCATCAAAATAAATAACGATCTATAAAAATCAATTCAGTTTCATTCTGTAGTATATTAGTAGATAGCCAAGTCGACTATTAAGTTAGATTTGCTTCGAAAGCCTCACGATAAATCGGTTATTTGCAAATGCTAAGAAATGTAATTGATTAGAGAACTACTGCTGTGAAGCTGGAGAGTAACTAAGGCAAAGTTACTACGTATATGTATTAGAAACGTCAACTCATGAAAAATTGGAATAGTATTTTATATGGACTAAATATCTTCACAGGTTATAAAATAGCTCAAAGCAAAGTTGATCCTTTATGTAACAAGATAGATGAAATAAAAACAATGACTTTTTTGGCATTCATTCTACTAGGCCCTATTCTTCCTTTTTTCCCTATTACTCCTATAATATTTTGGATGGATGTTAGTATTTTTCATTCAATAATGTGTTCAAAGAAAGCAAAATCAAAGCTACGTAGGACGTTCAATGTTCTTTCTATATCACATGGTCCGTAGACCAATCCAACAGCCCTACTAAAAAAGATGGGCATTCAGCAGATCGGATCACATGATTGACATACCAGGTAGGCTAATACTCTATTTATAAAATTATCTTATCAGTGGTTCATCTGGAACAGTTTGGGAGGGGTAAAGAGTTAGAAATAATTTTTGAAAATTACTCAAATGAGTACTGTTTTTCATTATTAGTCATTATGAGAAAAGTTTCACTGAATTATAGTTTTCGATTGTCATTAACAGATTGAAAGACTGACCAACAAATGAACTGATTTTGAAAAAACAACACTCTGATCATTATTGAAGATCCTTGTTTTTAAATATATATATATATATTTGATGTATTTCTATTGACATATATTCACACATAGAAATTATATTCATGTCTATAAACACCTCAAACAATAATTACTTTGTCTCATTTCAAGAAAAAAAAAGACTACATGAATATTATATTTTCTTTTATTGAGAAATGAAAAGTATTGTCGAAATTATTAAGAGGAAAATTAGTTATTCCTTTCTTATTGAAGAGAAAAAAGTTTTTTTCTCGCTTTCATTTATTTTATGTTAAAAATGGAATAATATATATTTATTAGAAAAAAAAATTGGAAAATTATGGCATATTTCATTTTAAAAATGAATAACATAATGTGGCATATATGTTTCTTTCTCTTTTGTTTTATTCATAGTGCTTTCTCTGGAAACTACACGTACTATGACGGTAAAACGATATACAACTTTTTTTAGTTCAGGAAATTAATTTTCATTTTTCGCTAGGTTTTGCCTACAAAACTAATAATACAATAATACTAAATCAAACGATGGATAGTTGTTTTTGTCAATGTTTATTAGCTACGGGATGTGCAGCATTAACTTTTTATAATGAAACTGAAACTTGTTCTCTTGTTTACGACATGGCGATTACTGAGGATGATGTTATATTGAGTAATACCGCCAAATTACTACTCATCTCTGCTACTCTTGTTACCACTCCTTGAATATTCATTAACAATCGGAAAAAGAAGATAACATACGAAATAAACCAGCGAGACTCAAAGCACACTTATACAATTATCAAAACCAAGACAAATTCGATCTATAGAATTTCTTGTTTATTATTTTTCTTTTAAAAAAAATTTCCAAAAAAATTTCAATTTTCATTGTTTGGGTTTTTGTTTCCGTACCACTTTCTCTTCTATTTATTGTTTACAGAAAGAAAACATATCGAATATTCTAAGCCATGAAAAGTTTTACTGTAATCTTCCTTCAAATGGCAAATATAGGAGTAGTCGTTTATGCATAAGCAAAATGAGAAATTTTTAGTTAGAACAATTAACTTACAGTTTGTTTTAAATTAAATACTGAACAAAGCTGTCTATCTGGATTCTTTTCTATAAGATCTGATCGATCTGAGTCGGTTGTTTGAAAAATCTCGATTTCGTAGTCGTCAATATTCAAAATCCATGCTAGTCTCAACTCTTTTTAATGATGTTTTTCTGAGATGATGTTCATTAAACAAAGGTCAATATTAACTAATGGCCATTAATTGATATTTTCATTGAATCTTTATTCTGGCCATTGTACATATTTATTATCATTTGAAAGAGTTCAACAAAAGAATGGTCATGACAGGAAATTTTTATTACATCTTCTTCTGCTTATAGTGAAGATGAATTCAACGACTCGAAAGCATTGTAAATGTGGTGTACAGGTTACTTTTGTTCTCTTTTATGAAGTACTAGAAGTGTTTAATTGATAAAAAGAAGAACATTTTTCTTAATGATCTCTATTCTCAGATAGTGTTTCAAAGGATTACAGAACACAATGAAGTTTCTTGAAGAATTTGGAATCCCAATTTTAATAAGAAAAAGAAAGGTTCAGTCAAAAACAAAAACATTCTTCTAATACGTATATATTCTAAGATAATAGAATTCATCGAAGATTTTCCGCAAGAAACGAAGTGTTTCATAAGAAGAATCGTGTTACTCATGAAAGATAACATGTCCAATGCTTTTCTCATAGATTTATCTTAATTTCGATAAAAATGAACTATTTTTAGGACTTCCAGAAAAGGATCATGTGGGACTTGATGCATCGTTAAGTAATTAGATAAATTTCGTCATTTTCAACGACTCATGCTTTAGAATCTGACAAGAACATACTATTTAAGAACCTTCATTATCTAATAGAAGAACTTATTTGAATCAGAAATGAATCTAGGGGTAAACTTGTATATTTCTACTGTTATCTTTAGAAACTCTTGTCTGTTTCTAGAAATAGTCACACTTGTACCGCTTTAGTTAAAATCTTTAACTTGTTTTTTTTCTAAATAGAAATCAGAGTCATGATCATTTATGATTCATTTTCACGGTGTGATTCATGTTTATTAATATAGAAAGACATGACTATTAAAAGATAAAATTTCCCATATGTTGTATCATTGAAACAAGCGTTTGAAAAAATGAACAGAAGTATCGATTAGCTCTGTTGAACTTAGGAAGCTAGACATGAGCCATGCAGAACGAATGTGCAAGCAACTGTTAACGATCAAATTGATAGCATTCGCATTTCGTAATAGAGAAACAGTAACTAATCAATTTATGCAATCATTTTAGAAGAGAAATTATATGACAGAATAGAGGTTCTTTAGCAAGTTACTCGAAAACAATCCAGGGAAATACGGTGAATCTCAAAGCATTGCGAACAAATATCTCTGGTGTTTTTTTCGTGTACTTTGACATTGAATTAATGAAGTGTTGCTTATGAAAATAAATTATCTCATTAAAAATTGAATTCGGTTACTATCGTGTTGTTTAATTTCACGTGAATTTAGACTTGCTCTTGCAGATGATGAACAAAGTAGCAAAGAAGTTTACAGTCCTACTAAAAACAAACATGATTGAAAACGAGATAGATTTATTATTTTTTCTCAAGAATGTTCCATGCAGTGAAAGCATTGGAAAACATAAGGTCCATATTTTTACTGTTCCCAACGAAATTTTCCAGATACAAAAAAATAATTGTCGTACATCAGAAGATTTTTTAATGAATACAAATTTGACTTCTTAACATTGCTTAAACTGCGATATGAAAATATCCTTGACATAGGTTTAAGTAGAACTACCTGCAAGACTGTAACGATTTACAGAGACGTTCACGAGATTCATCAGAGAAAATTGTAAGAAACATCAGACGCCACTAGTGAAGCCTCATTGAGATTAATAGGTAAAGTACATCATAGCTGTACTTGTTAGTCACGGAGATACTGTTTTATTGTATCTATTTTTGGAAATGTTTCTTCATCATGTTTGTCTAAATGCGTAAAAAATATACTAAAATGGTGGTAGTTCGAACGTGATAACGAGATGTTATTTACATAAGATCTTCGATCGTATAATCAACAACATCTGTCACAGTTTGTGAGCTGCGGGAGAATGTGTTACTCGGGCATTTGTCATGGTCTTTGATATGTCATTACTACGGTGTCTGTCATATATATTTCATGAAACATTAATAACATGTCTGTCGCCGTTAGTGGATGAACTCATGTTTTTTCAATGTTCGTTTTTGATCTAGGTCCTTTTGCAAAGAAAAAAACAACAACAAGCTGTAAAATAGGATTTCACGACGTTCATTATTAAACACAAAAAGTGTCAGGAACTCTTCTATTTCAGTGCCTTGACAATATTTCG
Source organism: Rotaria macrura (assembly GCA_900239685.1). Taxonomy (NCBI): domain Eukaryota; kingdom Metazoa; phylum Rotifera; class Eurotatoria; order Philodinida; family Philodinidae; genus Rotaria; species Rotaria macrura. Next base: position 24,703 of record OENT01001527.1, read on the forward strand.
GTAAATCAAAAAAAAATACATAATGTCGGCATGTCCTTTGCTTTCTTCTAATCAACAGATATAAACGTAAACATGAAGCTTAGAAAACTATAGTCATCAACAAATGTAAATTACATATGTACAAAAAACGTATGTCCTCTTTATTCGTCAAACGTTCGAGGTATGTACAGAAAAAAAAGAGAAAAAAACCGAAAGAGACCAATATAGTCAAGTGTCTTTTTTTCTTTCATTTTATCGTGAATGTTGGATAAAATTTTGAACCAGTCGGCGTTGATCGATTTGTTAGTAATTCAATTTTTAAGGAACTCTTTTTAAACGATGAACTAACTGATGATTGATGTATTGTATGTTGACTTGCTCCAGTTGCAACACTTGCAGCAGTATGAAATCGTGATAGAATTGGATTTCCTTTACAACCAGTACTACTAAGTGTGCTACTGTTTTCACGTTTAGAAAATTTCCGAAGATGATGTGCACGTTGTGTATGTCGAAAATATGGGACAACGGGACTTTCACCGATGGCCGCATTCCCAGCTATAATTAAACCATTGGTTAATAGAGTATTGGCTTGTTTCGAATGACCAAAATGTTTAATTAATTCCATAAGACATAAACGAAAATTTTTTCCACATAATGAATAGAGAAAAAAATTAATTGAAAAATTCGTATAGAATAAATAGAATGTTAACATTTCAATGATGGATTCATAGGAAGATTTATCATCGTATGTATCATCATTTGAAAAGAAGAAATAGTAAACTTTTAATAAATGCATCGGCGTATTCAATAATAAAAATGTTGTTGATATAATTAATAACATTTTTGTTATACGTCGATGATATTTCGAACGACGTAGTCGATGTTCTAATAAATTATGTAATATATATGTTGATGGTTGAATATAATTACGTTCTAATAAACGATCGTATTGACCAGATTTAAGTATAATCAATGTATTTAATGTAACAATAGTAAGAAAAGGAATGATGAATGTTAAGAATAAATCAATTATGTTCATTTGACGTGTAAATTTCAGCCATTGCCGTAGTGTAACACAACGGGTTTCATACGGTGGTAATGTTGTGCGTTCAGTATTCGTTATTTCAATACCTGATGTCCATAATGAAGGTGAATAGAGTAGTATGGCCAAAATTGTAAGTATAACAAGAGCATAACGAGTACGTGCTGATGAATTGTACTGAGAACGTTTCAATGGATAAGCAACGACTAGAAAACGTTCAGTCGTAAATGCGACAGTACACCTAGACAATGAAGAAGAAACAAGGAAAATAATACTTTTCAAATCATGAAATTATCTTAGAAATAAACCGACAGCCCTTTTCTTTTCCCTCAGATTAGTAATTATGTGATTAGAGAAATATGCCTCTTGATTTTGTTCAATAGTTCAAACAAACAACGATTCTCTCATGTAACATTCAGGCGAATTTTATTCGACAAAATTTCATAGAAAATTCTCGCATACGATTTCAATAAATGAATTATTTAAAAGTATAACTTGTCAATAATTATTTCGATCTCATTATCTCACATCGAATTACTTAATCATTGATGATATGTTCTTCTACTTCTCATGTTGAGAATATCATTCCATATAATCTGCATTTATTCCATACTGTGTTCGATAAGATAAGATATCGTTATTATGACCTAGGTAAATCAGTCCAACGACGTGTTCAAAAGAAAAATCTACACCAAAAGACAAGTATTCAATTCGTTTCATTTCTCTTGTTATCATCATTAATTTACTACACAAACGTACTAATTCATCTACATTTATCCGATGTTCAAATACAGCATTCATTGAGTCTATTTAGAACTGACTTTCATATCAATTGATAATTGACCTTATTCAAATACGTCATAACATAATCTTTTGTTGCTTACTAAGGATCAAAAGAAATTATCATGTTATTAGAAGGGAAGTTGATGATAATTTAATGCTCACTATTTCTTTTAGTAAATCATGAAAGTGTATCCCTATCAGTTTTCTTCATCATAAAGTGTTAGGAGTTTCGAGTACAAAAAGATAAGATGAATCTCGAAAATATATACACTTAAAAATTTATGTATGTAGGTTAAAATAACAAGATATAATTATTGCATTCAATCGAGAGATTCCATGGTGTGTGCATGACATATTTCATTTGAAATTTCTTCTCGAAACAAAAATATCTTCTGTAAATAATAAAGATTTATTACTCATCTATTTTTACTTAATTCTAATGAGAGAAAGATTCAATCTCATGAACTTTGAATTTGTTTTCTTTTCAATACATTTACCCAAGTTCTATTATTTCGAATTGTATCTATTCAATCGGATTGGTTTTCAGAATGGGTTAATGAAATTGTCTAAAACAGTATCACAATACAATTAAGAAACCTACCATACTGACAATGAACTGAACACTGTTGTTAAATAAACTGTTATTTGACAAATACCATTATTATGAAATATGTACACACGTACATTTTCAAGCCAAATAAGTCCCAAACATATAAGATAACCATTGTCAGATATGGCAAGAGCAGTTAAATATAAACTACAACTTAAACGTCTAAAACAAACAATTTGAAGAAAAAAAACGGCGAATTTCAATACGGTTTCTTTTTTCTTTGTTCATACTTGAGTTTACTTCGAACAAAAACGTAGCAGGATATCGAATTACCAATGAATCCAAGAATTATGAGAATTGCCATGTAAATAACGCCGAAGTGTTGAAGCAATCGTTGAAAATATTCAATGGAATTTCCGTTTGCATTCGTATTTGACATGGTTACAACAGCTACTGATATTGCTGATGAATCCATATAGGTAGTTGTATTTATTTTTGGCATTCTAATCTATAGAAAATACATTCTGATAAGTTTCGGCATAACACTTATTTAATAATCGAATTAGATAAAATTGTACATCAAGGGCAATCTTACTATAATATATTTAGTTAGATCATCGAAAATGAATTGTAAATTTATCTAGTAATGATGGATGATGCGAATGAATAGTAAAATAATTATTAATAACTACTAATGTGTATATTCATAATGTTACTATATGTTCAACAGAACGCAAAGAAAAAGAAAAAGGAAACGTACACAGTCATATAAATGATAGCACAGCTTATATGGAAAAATACACAGTTGGATACGAACAGCTAGATTCATAAACAACACAGTATATAATAGCAACAGTTAGTCTATAATTAGAGAAAAAGAGAGCATAGAATTGAATCATCATCATTTAAATCTTGAAACAAAGAAAAGAAAAGTTAACGTTGTAATATAAACCTCCTATACACATGATTGATTGCGAATACAAATTTCTATGTATTTATTTTCAAAATTTTATCTAGCTATTTTATTCTGAAGTGCTTTCGCCTAGACTCCAGTAGTGATTTAATTATATGAAAATCAAAAATATCCTCTCAAATATCCATCGATCTACTCATTTTACAACGTTGTTGTCTCTCACAATTGTATTTATTACCATCAGTCTTTTTTTTTCATGAAGAATATGATATTCTTTAAACGAGACTTTGTCTCTTCATACGATGAATCTTGTTTTTCTTTCACAAACATGATCATGCATCAAGTAAATTTCATATTGTGCTAATCTGGATGGAGTTTTTAATTAAAAAGAAAACTTCACTCACGTTATGTACTGCGGCAAAATAATGAACAAGAAGAAAAAGCAGGAAAAAAGCGACGAAATAAACACATAAATGATACGCAAAGTAGTTATTATTGATATTGTTAACTAGTCCTTCGTTGTTTTTTTTATAGTCATTACCTTCTAACTAATTGATGTTACTAAATTTCTTTTCGGACTACAAATATCAAGAAACGCTCACATCATCGTCTTTATCGTTTTTTTTTATCATCAATGATGCACATCGTATTTTTTATATACACAAACATACACATACACACGTTTATATATGTATATATATATATATATATATATATATCTGCCTTTGTGCTTCATACTAGCGTTGATTTCATTGTTAAAAAAAAACAAGGTTATCTGTCCACCGGTTACTTTCTTCATTTTTCAAATGAGCCTATACATTAAACGAGGAAAAGAAAGAGAGAAAGAAAGAAACTTCATTTGTACTATTAGATTCTATGCATAGATATCATCGATTGCATGCAGATCGTGCACCTAGAGCATTAGATTACCTGTCGTGGTCAAAAAATTGTCTATTTCCCTTCGGCGTCAAATAAGAGATAAATAAATACAATCTAGTGTAGCAATGACAAGTACACAGCAGTTTCAAACATATGTGCATGCACTTATCATCAAAAATGATAATCGATATACTACTGGATGTAGTATTACCATTTATTTATGCATTCAGTATATCTTTTGAACGACTGTCATGGCCATGAAAATTGATATTATGAACATTTCTTAGTTACTAAAGATGCGGTAGTATGGAAATGATATACAATCGTCGTCGTTGTCGTAGAAATAGTGATGCTTTTACTGTCAAATAAGAGAACGTATAGGCACTACTATCATCAGAGAATCAAATTAAGACCTTGGCTAATTGAGACATACACATACATCATAGGCTAAGGTCGCCGACACCACACGGGTCGAACCGTTTCTTCTGTAGAAACTCACTTTCCTTTTCATCTCTCTTACATTCAACCTTCGCTTGTCGGTTGTGATTACGCGACAGCTTCCAGAATCGAATACAGACAACTAGAATATCAGAATCAATTGACAACTAAAAGGTGGAGTACTTACTATAATCAATGTTATATATTAGTTCATAGAGCTACTATATTAGTCAACATACACTGATAGGTATTTGTGTATATATCAATCAAAAATGAACTAACATCGAATACTAATGAAAGAAATCATGTTACCATTTTCAATCGAAGATTCCAGGCGGAATCATTTGAAAGATGTTTCATAGTGTGTCCTTTAATATGCTAGCAACTCAGAAGAAAAAAAGACTTTTTTCGTTGTTCCTATATGATGGTTTATGTCTCTTTAAATTAAATTATATATGATAAGATCGCATGATTGAGCTCTTAATAATGTCAAAGAAAATACCACCATGTCGATATCAAATTCTATCGTAGACAAAAGTAACACATTTTTTTTTGCACTCAGCCGTAATGACTTCTATGTTGTTAAACATATGTTGTTGTCATATTTCCTTCAAGAATAATTTTCTCAAACTAATCATAGATTGATATCGAATAGAGCAAGAATGTAAGAAAATGAAGAAAGACAAGACAGATAGGAAATGTGTATGTGCTCAACAATTGACAGCTATGAACATCAATCACCTGTCTATCATATACAATATGCAAGGTTAACATCCTAATACCAATCGATTGTATCATCCTATATGAACAAGTTTGTTGAAGAGAAAAGATTTTTATCAATTATCGAAACGTAACAGTATATTATCTTGTATAACATATAATCAAACATTATTGATTGAAATTTCAATTCTATTGAATATCAATATCGATGAATAATTGAACAAATATTCAAGTTCGATGTTCATCATTCAGATGAACTGTCTTTGTTAATGTAATGATGAAGTTCCATATGCGAATGAATATTTCAATAAACATTACAATATTTCTAAAAAAATATGTTTAATCTCGTACCAGAATTAAATAACAATGTGTATATTATTCTGTGATATCTTTAGTTTATAACCTATAGTCATCAATGGTTAATATATTATATGTTCAATTATACTATTGTCACAAAAGATAGCAAAACAAAACTTTATTACATCAACATTCATATGCATGCATCTTATGAAACCCTTCGGTTGTTTCAGAGATTCATGTAATCATTGTATAACCAATAGAGGTAACAAAATATTTTAATTGTTGAAATAAGAAATTAAATTGAAATTTTCATAAGTCTAAGAAATTCAGCAGAATTTGATTTATTTCTAATTTGATTTTTGTTCAAAAATACTTAGATTAGGTAAGCACAATACATGTAAACAATATCTATGTCACACTGCATAATGAAATATTAATATTATTATTCTATTGACAGGGATATTATAATAAAGCTGATTCAAGTTTTTTTTCTTTATGAAATTTTTATGTGATATTATTTATTGCCTTGAGTTGAATTCTTTGTTAATTATGAGCCTCAGACAAAAAAAAGAAAGAACCTTGACGACAGTCATACATACATGTAAATATGTTTTTATCCCTCCCCTACCCCCCCCCTCTTCGTTTTTTTCATACTATTTCTTTCTTCTCGTTATCTGTCTATTTTCTACTGAAAACAGTTTTATTAAATTACTAAAATAATTATCTCAGTTAGTGTCTAGACTAAGCAACACCATCCAGTAAATTGATCTCAAGCAATTAAATAGTTTATTGTCACTAGTAAAACAAGTTAAGCGTAGACAGCAAACGAATTTTAATAACAAACTTACTGGTGTATATATTCTATTAGTTAACCGATTAATATTAATCTGATAGCTTCTATTTTTCTGCTGCTTGTTAAGACTAATGTCATGCGTATCAATGGTTAAGTGCGTGTGGAATTCAAACTATTCTCTTTGAAAATTATTCTCACACGTTAATTGACATTTGACACTATTTTTGTAATGAATAGGTATATATTAAGTGTGCTTGTTTTTCTCCCAGATCAACACCGAAAGTTTGGATTCATTTGGAATAAGCAAAATAATACTTTACATGACAGCTCCTGTGAGGTGATTACAAACAAAGACAAACTAAAACAGTTTTCATTGACTTTAATATAAATAATAAACCGATAGATAATATAGCAAGACTTGAGGAAAGAATCAACACTAACGCCATCGAATGGAGTGAAAATTTAAAACAAGAAAGACAGAAATACACGTGCACAACAAATATAGGTCATTGGATTTCCATCCAAGTGTATTAATACAAAATTGTTGATGTATGATAAATGATTTTATCTTTTTTACCGAAATCATATAAAAGAGCTGAGTTGATACTGGAATAATTGCAAATCAATTCGTTCATTTACATTGGATGTTTGAATTCCAGTATTTGTTTAAATTTTGGAAGTGGAAATGTGAAGTCCATTTCTATATTGAATGATGAACTTTCTCATGGTCATCAATCAATGCCATAATCAATTTTTAGTTCATGCTTCCGTTGAATCCTTTTTTAATCGACTTTCAGAAATAATCAATGGCAAGTAATTCAACTATGAAAATCATGGCAACTGCTAGTCTTAAACTATTATACAAAAAGTCTGTAGATATGAAGAGATCGAAAACGATGAAAGTCTAATATAGATATCGGGCTTTTACAACTGTATCAACTCTTCCAATCGTAGTCTATAGTAGATCTGCATGAATGGTGACGTCAATCATTCGTATTTCATCATGATTGCAACGAAGAAAATCTGAAAGTTATTTAGATTTTCTCTCCATAAAAAAATTCAATTTTCATCAAAACTATTGAGATTAAGATAAATACATGAGAGAATAGCTTGAAGCATGGTAATTCATTCATGAAAATCAGTTTCTATTATGTATTTACTTTATTACGAAGGTCTTTGACAGTTTATGTCATCGCCTACACAAAAATAACATGTTCTGCTTTTAGAAGAAAAAAGGAAACACTACTATTGTTTTTTAAAAGCACATTCCGGATGCTTCGAAGACACTTGAGAATAGTAACTTGTTGTTTCTGTTTTCAGGGAAAAAATATTTCAAGATATAACGCCTATGAGACTCTCGTTTTTTGGATTAAATATTTTTACAAGTATAAACACAAATGTACCTTCACAATAAGAAAAACATTTTTCTAGAAAAGTTTTTGAGTCCTATTCTTCTCTTGAAAATAGAAATGAAGAAAACAGAACGGCGATCTGTCATGTCTTCAAGTTTAGCATACGCTTTCGATGAAAAACTTAAATGAAGGCCAACACAACATTCTTTTACAGTTCAAAGTTTTTCGGACATTGCAACTCATTTTAATATCTCTAAACTAAATTCAAGCGTCTAAACACAACTAGAATCGTACTCTCAAATATGAATCTTCATTTTATTGAACACATTATAGCAGACAAGATTACAAGCGTTCATATTGTTTGATATGTATTTCTATAAATCATTTGACAACATATTTTGAAAGAGACCCTCAAAGATTGAAAACGATAGTATTGACTAGTTGTCCAAGGTCAACCTTCTATGTCTGACTCATCGTCATGTAATTTGTTTTTTAAATTAAAAGAGAATTAAATATGTTACCGTTCTGGGGTCGTCAAAGTACATTTCTGAAGGCCCTATTGTAATCATTGACGTCGGTCCATATATCCTTATTAATCTTTCTCTAACATATTAAACTAATTTCCGGAATAAGGCGGACTTCGGCCTACCTTTAGCACCGCCAGTTGATTTCTTTTATTTATTAAGCTAAAGAAGTTGTCAGGTTGTTAAAGTTTCTACCGTAAAATATCGATGAAAAACACTCGCATGACCATACAATATAAACTATCATAAAACATATTGACTCAGAAATGATTCATTTATTTGTGTAACACACTATCATCTGATTGTATTGATTTCTAATGAAAATTTCTGACACAATGTTACTTCACATCAATCGTATTTTATCTGTTACTATTAATGTATCTGTTGCTCAGATACAACAATACAATGCCTTATCTATAATCAATGTATTCAGATTTACGGTCTTATCTTCTGTCAGACAAAATTTATTTTCAACACATATAAATCTATAAAAATAAAAGAAATCATGTCGATCGATAATGCATTACTATTGAACTATTGTATGAATGAATGCCCGTCATATTCATGACGAGCTTAGAATAACATTAGAATCTATCAATTCATCATTGCAAACAGCTGCAAGAAGGGCAGAGTGTTTCCATGAAAAAAGACAAGATATCAGACATAAACCTTGATTTGATCGTTGTGCTACTGAGCTGTTATATATTAATATTGAACTCATACGATAGGTTATCAATATATTGATCCTAATTAAACGTATGAACATGACATAATTGACACTTTCTTCGCCTTCGTTCTACCACACAATGAATTACTCATAATTTTCATAAGATAAGAGAATTCGTTTCCGTTTCAACACCTAATCAACTGAATGAAGATAATCAAAAAGAAAGGAAAAAAATTCGTCTAAAATCTGAACGGGATTTTATCATAGTTCATGGTGATTATGTAATATTATTACAGACCATGAAATATCAATTTATGATAGATATGAGTGAATTGCAAAATTATTGTACCGTTTCGAGAGAAAAAGTGGACGAAAAATTCTTTTCTTAATTTTCAAGATTATAGGTAATGTATTGTAGCGAACAATATAAGAGGAGAATATAAATAAATTTTTCCGATTATCACTCTTAAATTGATAGATATACAGGAATTTCTTGAGATATGCTAGAAAACTTTTACATGAATTTTCTTGTGTAAGTGGGATATATCATTTGATAGAATCCGAACTCACGCTCAGAATGATGTAAAAAGAATTTCTGGATGTGTCTGAAGCGTCACTTCACGTGAAAACTCCTATAGAAAAAAGAATTGTGAAAGTTTATAGGAAGTTAATAAAAATAGACAGATAGGATGTAATATCAGATTTTTTCCTACTAATTTGTTAAATAAACAGCATATAGTGAGTTGATGGTTCATGAATGGCAAACAGATCAATATACTATACATTGCATTTGTCTTCAGTTTCTAGCATAGATTGTTTATTAAATGACTAGGTGTGATATTTTTCGACGAGTTTTCATTTTTCTTAAAGTAACTGTATGTTTTCAAACACTAATATGTTTTCAAAAGTAGTTGACCACGATGAGTCGATGAAATGATCCAAATTTCATCTCAAACTGCCATACATGAATAGACTTATATATAAAATAAAATGAAAAATCTCACGTGACAACTAAATTTTTCAAGTTTCATTCCACATTTTTTCGTAACAAGAAATAATATAATTTTCTCATCTTTTTTAACGATTTTATTTCTAATTTCTTGACTATCGTTCAACAGTATTCCTATTAATTGCAGACGAATTGTCTAAACTCAGAATCATTTTTAATCTCGCGTGAAAAAAAATCGAGATACGAGTGTACATATAATATTTAGAAAAGTGCAACTAGACTGCCATTCAGCGCTATGCGCCGGTTAGAATGTCGACTGACTGCGGATAGTATGTTCATTTTAACATAGCCTATTGATCACTCATTTTTATCATTGAATTATACTCGTTATTTCAAAGGTGATTCGTTTCATTTGTTGAGTCAGTTTTGGAAGTACACTAGTTATTGTCAAACATGTTATCTTGATTGAAGAAGTTAAAGAAGATGAAAATAGTTTTGTGTGTATATTTATGTGAGCAAAATGTAATGATTTTCAATCGGATTCAGCTGGTTCTATTACTGGCATCAACATGCTTTTCATTTGAATCATAGATTACCTTTATGTAGTTGAGATTTTGTGAATAAAGTGATGAGAAATGTGAATCGTTTTTTAGCTAATTTGTTTTAGAGACCATTTAGTTATCAACATATCTAATTACTGTGAAGGATTTATACGAGCTAGTTTTATGCAAAATAAGTGGTTCTAGTAAAATAGAGTATTATTTCATCTATATTTATTTTTATTTTCATAGCTAATGTATTTATTAGGCTATCCACTCTCTAAAACAGTAGGTACACTATCAAACCTTTAAAAGTGTGACAGAAGCTACGGAAGCCAAAACGGTTCCTCTGATGGGTACACGGGCAGAACCTTTGCTATGAAACCATTTTAAAATCCGAGAGAGGAAAATATTCAGTATCGAAAAGATGGGGTCAGTTAAGTTGAAAACGAAGCAGTTAAGATATCGCAGGAAACCAAATTAGAGTTCGTCTCGAACCTGGTTATTTCTGTCTTTTTTAGTACCGATTCGATTTTTTAGTCCTTTAGATGTTAAAATGGTTTCATTGTATAAGTTCAGCTGATATATCCACGAGAAGAACCATTTTAAGTTTCGTAACTTCTGTGGTATATAAAAAGGTTTGGTATAGTGCACCTATTTTTCTTAGAGAGCACAACTCAGTATGACATCTGCTATTTCAAAATCTTATACTGTCATAGAAGAAATCATGATGAATTTCAATTGCGTTCAGCTATGATGATTCGTCTGGCAAGCAAGAGATAATGAATCTGAGTCAGTAGATCCATCCCATATAAGGAAAACAGCATCTTCTGTTAATTATTGTTTTCCACAAATCTTTAATCTCCCGATTGATGCCGAATTTCGTAAAACGGATTTTAGATGTGCACTCTTCACGTTCTCAGGATCCTGCCAAGCTTTTTCTCCACTGAAAATGATATTAAAATACTGAGAACGATTGTCTGACTTAAATTATGACTCATGCGTCGAGAAGGTGAAGATTGAGGAAGAAGAATAATTTACCATAGCAACTAACCCATATGAATACAATAAGTCGACTCCTGCTCTTCATGTAGTCAGTCGACTTAATAAAAATCGTAATTGAAGTATAAATCAATCTGAAATTCGAATAGCGAAGACTTGCCATCAGAAATCTGTCTTGAGAGCGGTTTGAAAATAAATTCATGGTATTTTATCTGGTAGTAAGGACTTCTAACAGACGTATAATCTGAAAAAATTGCAACGATCGATTGAGAGGAACAAGAGAAATTGAACTTTTCCAATCTTAGAGTATATCGGTATAATAAATTTCCATCTTACTCGTATATATGTATATACACAGAGAGAGAGACATAGATAGATTAGGTAAAAATCAATTGAAGGAAGCTATATACTTCAGATTAATCGCTATCAAAAATCGATCATCGATATAAACATTGTGTTAGAAAGTTAATTTTCCAATCAAAGGATTCAAAAGTCGTAAACAGCGCAAGCAAACGCAGCGTTTTCGGTTGAAATTATTTTTGAATCTTCTTAAACTTACCTTATGAAGAGAATCTGCATGAGATACTATTGCTCGCTTTTCAAATTCAGAGGTTCTAGGTGGAATTCGTGATACGTTATTTAAATTTTGTTTCGTTACAAAAGTGTAAAAACACTTTCAGAAGAAAATGTTCGCGCTTGAACTGAAAAATAATTAGAAATATCCGTAAATGTTATTCATCAGGAAAAATTTTCATCTCGATGTAATTTGGAATTAATCCTGATAACAATGAGATGTATATTTCTTTTGCGAAAAGAAAACACGGTTCAACCCTTCTTCATCCGTGAGTGCATATAGAAAAAATTTCGGAAAAGGATTATTTTCATACAGTTGATTAATGATCATCTCGTATGATCGAACTTAAGATTCTGATCACACCCATATGCTAGGACTACATTATTGACTGTAATTTAGCCGCATAGGATTAACATGTTGAGGTCAGATACTGGTCATATATAGGAGAGACCTAAACAGGACTATTGATTAGCCTGATCCTGTATGTGAAGGTCAGTCTATCATTTTCAAGACAATATATGAATCTTATTTGAGTAAAAAACAAAATATCATTGAAGAGAGCGAACTAAATCATTTGAATTCATTCAAGATGATTTGTATGGTGATCTATTAAATGAAACACCTTGATAAAAGACACGGCTAACTCAATAGAAAGACAGTAGCATCATGTGACGAGCGATGAAATAACTAATTTGCCAACCTTAAAATCAATTGAATTTCTTACACAGATTTATTTCAAAAATTTACTGACAACAATTATACGTAGCAACCCCCCAATCATTGTTGACTTCATACAATACAAGTTATATATTTTATTCTTAAAAGAATACTATACGAACCGGCTCTTTTAAGAGAAAAACGTGACATTGTCAGCAAAGAGAGAACATCAAATCGCATACGTAAACTACTATGGCAGAGCAAACTGTCTTTATTCGATTACATTTTCTGCTATTTATAAGCACATGCGACAGGAGAGGATAAGGCGAGGAGGATAGATTTCTATTGTGTTCACGTTTACTTCTTTTTCTTTTCTTCATGTTACTTACATCTTAATAATTCATTATTGATGCCTTAAACTTACAGAATGACGACTGGTAGAGCAAAACTCATTTAATCATCTTAAGCATGCCAAACACTTTTACTAAACCAACTCTCTTAATACTAAACATATTGCTATTCGGTAAGTTGTATGCTTAAAATTCTAGAATACTTCTTGGTTTTTTCCCCTGTAAACGACTCCAGAGACGATGTTCATCTAAGTCTAACTCAATCTTTCTTCACTTAAGAGACGGTCCATAAAAAGAGACCCCAACCTCAATGGAAGAACGCCGGAGAAAAAAATTTTTTTTTCGATTTTTTATTTTTAAATTATAGCTAAAGTGAAACCATAGCTAAATCCAAAATATTAGGTCGATTCGTTTTACCGTTGAAAAACGGGAGGTAAAACAAGTTGAAAGGGTCATTTTTAGCCCTAAAAATTGCTATTTTTCAGGTATTCTCAGTATTTTGATGATATCTCAGGAATCCTACAACTTCTGGAGCTCAAAAACATCTCGTTTGAAAGAGAATTGCATTCTCTACAAGTTCGTGTGAAGTGAGTCACCAACATACGCGATAAAGTATAAGCTACAACTGAAAAACCAACAAAAATTTGATAAGTGAATTTTTGACAAATGACAGTATTTCGGACTTTTCTCAGGCTGTACAAGAGATGCTAGAATGATTTTTTTATCAGACATAGACCTCATTACGGCACGTCGTTTGACACTAAATTTGTTGATTTAAAAAACTCGGACGGTAGGTTAACATTAATCCTACTATGCACTATCGTGCTTTTAGACCAATGACTCCAACTTCAAAAACCATTGGAAATTCATCATAATATCATGCGGATCATTTCGAAAACTTTCAAAATGGATACTGGATTCATATTTGAAGTATAGAAATGGATCATATAAGAAAGTTGGAGATAGTCCTACACCGTTATCTAGTGTAACCAAGCTGAAAAATAACCATATAGGGTCATTCCACAGGCAATCACCAGTTGATCCGACGACGCTCAAATTGATTGAAACTTTCAGGGTTTGTAGAGAATTTTCCGCTGATCATTTCGGTAATCAACGTTTTCAAAATAAACTTTGTTTTCGCAAAGATACATGTAAAATATGAAAACTGCACTTTTCATTTTTTCGAAAAAACAAAAATCAATTTTTTTCGAAATAGTGACGAAAGTCCCAACATTTTTACTTGGATTTCAAAACCAACCACATATTCAGATTCTTCGTGAAAAACTGCACGAGAGTCCGTAGGAAATAAAACAATTTTGAGGCATTTTATACGTTCCACTAGGTTACTATGTAATGCACTATAGAGGTGCAGTGTTTCAAAAACTCAATCAGAAAGTCTGAATTAACGGAAACAGTGGTACCAGCAGTTCGATAGAGTGAAACTTGCTCTACAACATGCACTATTTAGTTTTCTTCCCGACTTTGATTTTGGAAGGAACGAGCGTGAAAAATGTTTTCGATAACAACTTCCTAATCAATTTTCATGAATTTATCAGTAAAACCTAACTATTTTACTTTAATGAATACATTCGAATTCCTTACAATGCTCAGGACGTGCAGAGCTTTTTACGCTGAGCATTTTAGCGTTAAATTATTGGATGTTCAACTCTATTTTCGTGAACATGTAAGTGAAATAATAGAAGTATGCATTTTGCCCTTATGATTATTTTGGATAAAAAACTGAATTTTTTTTTCACACTGATGAAACTGATAACACCTTACTATTTGCTTAAATCCTAAGTCTGATAATCCATGCAGATGATGGCTCGTGATTGTTTTTGTGAGTTGTATGGAGTCTACGTTTCCGGGCACACTGCGTTTAGAAATTTCCACAGGCAGTAATTTCGATAGAATATTTTGATATTCAATTTGTACTAATCTGAAACCGATTATCTATTTGAAATATCTTAGAACGAACATCCCATGTAGTTTCCAGCATAGACGGTCTGTTGGACCTGTTGATACGACGATATTCTATACATTGTCTCGAAAGTTTAGAAGATTCACCAGACAGGTCATAGAATGAACAAAGTAGCAGCGAAATAAAGAATATCTGTGAGATTCTCAGAAACCTAGATGAGTAGAAATTTTCGTAGACACAAGGGGAAAATTTTCGCAGACACACTACGAAAATGGTGTTGGCTAGGGATGCAACGGATCCGATAACCACTACGATCGGTGACCAGTTCAACGGTAACCAGTACAGCTGGTAAGCGTCCCGATCGGTAACCGGTTCAACCGGTTACCGTTATAAACAGGCATAAGTCAGTATTAGCCAGTACAAACGATGGATACAACGATGACAGTGAATTACATATCACCAGTTTTTGCCAATAACCAGTTCTAACTCAGATACACTGATACCTGCAGGTATTCGACTAATCCCGCTGATGTGAACCAAAATAAGCCAAATCGGGTCTTTTAAAGAAGGTAGAATGGTTACGGCAACGACCAGTTATTTTCACAGTTACGTTCCTTGTATAAACCGGTATGTAGCAGTTATTAGCCAGTAATAACGGGTATTAGTCGGTATAAACTACTACTACCAGTTACTGGTGGAACGGTAATTGGTAGGCGGTTACCGTTAAAACGGTGAATCAGGGATGCGCCGTCACCGTTGCATGCTTAGTGGGGACCAGCATCGCCCCCTCTTGTGGGCCTGGATTAAGATTGAGCATGGGAAACTCCATTAGAATCTGCACATTGTGTATGACTCTGAAGTACCCATCAAATATTGTTTTGATGCTCATCTCGTCAATAATGAATTCGAAACCTTTTTAAAGTGGTGTTGGAGTCAACGCTTTTCAAAAACTGTCGTTTCAATACGATAGCATATTGTGACAATATTAATTTTCTTTAGATTCAATTCCGCAATTCTTGATATTCAGCAGTTTGATGCTGATATACACGGATCTATTTCATGTGGTTGAACTTCATAATCTATTCGTACTAGAATTCACGTATTCAAAACTCCACCTACTTCTCGATGCACTGCTAATAGAAACACCACCGATGGACATTGATTCATGTTTCTAATTGATTATGTTTTTTCAATATGAGCATAACAAAAACAAATTTAGCTATGTAAGCCTTCGAACTATCACCTAATAACATGAGTCATCGACAAATAATTCAGCTGAATACGTTAAACAATTATCGATTTCTAGATTATAAACACTCACATATAAAATTTTCAACAATGAGACTTATTCGCGAAGACGTGTTGACCACGTTTATGTAAAAAAAGTGGTCATATTGGTTGATATGTTGCTAAGAGCGGCTTATTTCATTTTATCTATCTTTCCCAGTCGTCTCTCTAGCATAGTGCCCCCTTCTTACCCCCTCTCTTCTCCTCCCTCTTAATTGTGTTATCCTTTTGATGTTGTCTTCTCCCTTTCAATTTTATTC
>OENT01001528.1:0-41156 GCA_900239685.1 Rotaria macrura
ATTCGTTCTGTAATGGATACGTATCACACATGCTTGTAATAAAGGTAGAACATGATTCTGATGAAATGATTTCATGATTATCAAAAACGATTTCTTCTCAATCTATAGTAAAAATGGTATTGAAGATCATTTATCACAAATGCAGTACAACTGCTCTAATGTAAACACTGTCGGGACCGCTCGACGAAACTCATTCAATATAACAGGGCGATCAGACGCCAGGGATTCAAGCAAAAGTAATCAAGTCATTAGACTTATCGCAGTATACGTCCCTTAAAGCATTTCTTTTTATTGTATTCAATAGTATTTTATTCCAAATACTTTAAATTTTTATATTCATATCAATTCCAAACATCATCACGAAATTCTACCAGATATGGTTGAAAAAGTCACGAACCAGTCGTACGCAATATTCTTGATTGATAACTAATATCATCTTGCAATATTCACGTGAAGATCTTGCTATAATTGATTTCCTAGTCATGTGTGTATCTGGTTTTCCTCTTCGATATTTTCGATACGGCACCTAATGGTATTTGAAATTTTTCTTTTAATTGACAATGAAATACTCCATTTTCTTTATTCCAAATAAAAATCACTTTTTTGTTTTAAATGTAGTTCGTAACGAGATACCTTATATAGTACACAATATTGAAGACAATCGACAATAACGACTATTTCTCTTTCTCAATTTTCTCTTCTTTATTGTGATAAATTATGCAACCAATCAAACCCATAATACATGTATTTATCTTCGCAGCACCAATGATTTTTTCTTGTCAAGTGTTGTGCTCTATTCGTGTTCATATTGATGAAGTGAATATATACAGCCGTTACCATAGAAATGTGTTCACATTCAGAACCAAGGAGGGGTTCAAAACCAGCAAAATTCGCTTGAGCATTCATAAGGGTGTTCTGTATGACTGGTTTTTCATCTAGCAGTGATGTCCACTAATAGAAATTTCACTGTAACTGAAATTAAATGACTCATCTTCAGCGATAGATTCTGATTACTGATGACCTAAAATAGTGAAAGGGTTCTAGGTCAACCTAAGAAAAAGCACTTGTATTGTATTAACCATCACCACAACATAAAATATACATATGAACAAGGCAAGCATTCGCTTGATTTCACGTCATTCATAGAGAGCGGATCTCGATAAACGATTTTGAAATCAAATAAAAATTTATTATGGCTAGTACATTTTGTTCTTATTCAACATAGTATGCAATTTTATAATACTTAAGAACAAATTTACATTGAATGAATGGGCAATGAATATTGGTTACTTTCACATATTGTCTAAAATTTTGTTCGATTTAAATTCACGTTTAGTTTGTTATAAAATCTCCTGAAGCATGGGAGTGAGCAGGAATGTAGTCATGATTGAAGAGAAGATGTTCATCCACAATTACCAAAATCACAGTAAACCATTGCATCCTTTATATTGTAACAATGTATTCCGTATTTTTTATTTCAACAGTATGCGAGCACCTTGTTAGCGGAGAAATGCGTTTATTTACGGACGAAGGAATCAGTGTTTTTTTCTATGTAAAATACAGTTGCTCTGCTTTTACTCCAAATAAACATATGAGTAACAACGTGGTCACATTGCCAATCGATTGAAAAGGAAGAGACGTGACTTAAGTTAAATAAAAGTAAATCAGACATCCCACTCATTTGTTCCTTTCTGTCACAATTTTTTTTGAGAATCAATCCTTTTGCTTGTTCGATTTATTTTCTTGTTGAAATCGAGAAGGAATGGGTGCGAATGGAAGTGCATCAATTGCAGTGGATTTCTATCGATCAAGTAAACTTTATTATGGCGGTGAAAAAGTAACTGGAAGTATAGTGGTTCAAAATATACAGAAAAAAATTACTGTTAAAGAGGTTACTCTAGAATTCATCGGTGAACTTGGCTATACAGCACACGATTCACATTGCAGCAGTGATGGAAAAGGACGCTCACATCGAGAGAATTATACCGAATATCGTTGTGTGACATTCCTGAAAATTCCAATTTTGATAGCACAATCTGAAAACGGAGAGGTAAGAAACGTGAAACAATCTAATTCAACGAGAGTCTATGTGTTTTACTGTTATCATTAATATCATTAAAAGGAATTGGCTCTTCGTAGTGGTGTACATTCATGGCCATTTGAATTTTCATTGCCTGAGTCTTTACCTCCAACCATACTTTCTCTTTCATCTAAACGTATCTACATCAAATATTTTACTCAAGTCGTTCTTGACAAGTCATGGCCTTCATATGATAGAACACCAACTGACTCCTTAATCATTTTTCCTCGCGTTAGTCTTCTTCACATGGTCACCGTTCAACAGTGGATGGGATTTACTAATAATAATCGTAAAAACGTTCAGCTGAAAGCTCGTCTTTTACGTGGTGGTGTCCTTATTGGTAAAAATCTTGCCATTCATATCGATCTTGAGAATCCCAAGCAGTGTCAAATCAAACGAATAGAAGCAACATTCATTCAACATCGAGAAATAGAGAGTACCAATGATCAAATAACTATATTTCATTGTGATTTACCTGGCGTTCATAAAGTTCGAGAATCAAATTTAACACAGGACTTTGATTTGAATGTACCTACTGAACATTTAGCACCAACTTATACATACACTGCTGCAACAGACAATAATGTTTCATTAAATATTCATATTTATCATGAACTTATATTAGCAGTGAAAGTGGATGGAAAATATACTGATTTTGAACTGAGCGTTCCGATCGTTGTCGGTACAGAATTACCATCTGATGAACAGCATCACGAAAATTTTAATGATCAAATTAGAATATCTGAAAATGGTGCATCTGCTATTCATAGTGGTAATTCTCCACCAAGCTATCATGAAATGTTTCGCAAAGAACTAGAACATTGATTTAAAACTAAACTATTCCTACGATGAATTTACTTTTCGTTCTGATTAAAATGTTTTATGCTACTCTCTTAGAGATAAGCTGTCTGACATTTTTTTGTATCTAAGGAACATGTGAGCGTAGATATCACTGATGAAATAATCCAGTCGATAATAAATGATCAACTGCCAGTAACACGAAAACTTATATTTACGTATTCGAGAGATACAAGACAATAGTGCGTGATCGATCTGTAACTAACAAAACAAATTTGACGCTTGTTCTCATTATCTTTCTATCTTTCACTCTCTCTTGGAACTAAATATGATAAATAATTATGTATACATACATACATGTATAAAAAATCAATGTTCCATCGCTTAAAAGACATGTCTTGCTCGTCAGTCGATTGACCAAATCCAAAATTGCTCTGCAATAGTTAATTATTGAATGAAGACTTTATCAGATCATACTCATTTAGCTTTTTTGTTTTATTAAATAGGATTTGCGTTATTTATTCACCTTAGAGGGTTAAAGGTCTTGCTGATTTCATAAAATAATATAATATGAATAGTTGTTAGACATATTGAAACAGGTTATGCATCGTATGCTTGTTGTATGATTGATTTAGTGTCATTGAATACATCGCTATTTTTCTTTTAGTATCTTCGGAAAGGTTAGTTTGCGGCATGATAGAAAAATGTTTAACTGGAAATATTATTAGTGGTGATTCTCTTATTTTTGTCTACGATTGGTGTTCAGGAGGGCTTGTGGTAATCTAACTATAGCCTATGTTAGATGTGATCCGTTGGTGAATAATCGTGTATATTGTCATTGAAAACTTAAGCGATAAACAACGCTTGTCACAGCGGAATAAGTGTGACCCCTACAGGCAGCATATGACTATGTGATACTCTGGAAAATTGACGATGAATACAATGCATCAGGCATGATTTGCGTTTCGAATGATTGATGTTTCACTTCATGTTTGTTCCGTGCAGATGTACTAATCAGTACGTAGCTTTTTGTGTATCTGAAGCATAGGGTTGAAAAATGAAGATAGGAAATCAAACCTACTTTATAGTTATCGCTAAATTGTTCTATTCGCCATCTCTTTGTTTTTAATGACTTCTGAATGTGCCCATGTATCATGATTGAATTATGAAGCAAATTGAAAAGTTATTGAGTGATTCTACACAAAGATTTCAAATGTTTTATCTTCAAATTTGTATTCATATTAATATGACGATGTCGATCAGATCGGAAAACAACATTTGTCTGATAGCTCACAAACGTGTGAATATCAATGAAGATTGAAGTTGTGTGCATAGCAAATATTTTCGTGGGAAGAGCAATGAAACTATATGCAGACATTCATAAGACTTTATGAATATAATTTTTAGCATTCTTCTGTCTGTGTTTGTTTTGATTCTCCTTCATCATCAATAGAAATCTACCAAAAATTACATTGTTTGTAACACTAAAACACAATTCGTCGCCACGTACGAGTTCAAAAAGGAACATTATACATTTGAATGGAAAATCATGAGTTGAGCTCATCGTTATTTTATTGTTTAATATTCACTTTGCAGTAGATGAAATATATTCTACTTCGGGTGGATGAGAATTCGTAAAGATGATAGTTTTGTACGTCGAAAAAATCCAATTGAAGAGCAAAAGCGAAATTTCCATTTGTAATTTTATTCAAAGGACAAGACAGAAAAATAATTGTACTGAAAGAAAAATTACGATGGTATAGGAAAACCAAATTGAGATTATTCTTACTAGGAGTTATTCCAAACATTTCGTTGATTCCATAAACGAATGCATAGTACAAGAATGTTGAATACGAATCGATAAGCTCATTACTATATTTTATAACATCATCATGTAGCTGAACTTTCGGATTTAAGTGCAAAGCTTAAATGAATTTATTTAAGATTTTGATCAGAAAGAGTATTTTCTTCTTTTGATACAATTTTGATCAATTTTTTACCCCATTGTCTATTGTTCTTTTCGGTAATTTAATCGCCGAAAAATATTAACTATAGCTGATGAAATTTTAAATTTGTATCTTTCTTTTCTCCTTGATTGATACTTTATAAACAAGAATAAATGTGAAAACCTCGGACTTAAGTCCGAGAGTTATGTGTACTTCAAAAGGTGAATGAGACAAATCAATCATTCTAGAATGTGTGCACGGAAGAAGTATCTCGGTAAACCTTTTTGGGAATCTTCAAAACTAGTAGTCATCTGAGACATATCTAGGCATTTGGTTTCTGGATGCAGTTTTTGTGCATTTCGAGACCTGTTTCAGGCGATGTTTTGTTACAAAGCTACGATTTGGTTCAAAACTAATATCAGATTCGGAATCAACGTTTAAGACTGAGTCGATTTATAAACATGGTGGATAATTCTGAGAAAAAAGTTTTTTTGAAAAAATCCCTGTACCCCACCTCAGGGATTGTTTGGTGAAAAATGACAATTTTTTCGATAACTCAGCCATTTCTTGCCGGATCCTTCTCCTCTTCGAACTCGACCGAGATATTCACCAGACAATTCTGTGCACAAAATTTCAGCTCAATCGAATGTATTTGTGAAGAGTTATCGTGTAAACGGCCGGACGGCAGCACACACTGACCGATTCTAGAGTGTACTCACTTTTTGAGTACACAGAAATTAAATACATTTAGTATTGTCGTAGTATGAAACGATTGTATACATGTATTTTTGATCATCTGAATATGGTAACATATCCAATAACAGATGTTAATCAAGTACCCTTCAGTGGTTATAGTAATTTCATCTGAACAATCTAATGATGATATCAATTATCAAATTCCTTCATTCTAATTCTCCTGGATCGTAATAAAATCTTCAAAATCAGATAGTCTCAAGTCAAAAACGTTCATTAACACTTGGAATTAATCTTGTGGGTACGAAAGATATGTGTCAATAGTGCTGTAATACCATCACAAGTTATAACACAGATCAGATGAAAAAAAAAAATCTTCATTCCTATAGAAACAGTAATGGAAATTAGGATGTGAAAAAAATGTTTATAGGTTCATGAACACTTCTCACAGATTGATGAAAGTCAAGAAGTGAAATTCGTTTGTTCCTTTTGAATTTGAAAGATACTACTGTAATTGCTTGACGGATATTACAAGAAAACATTAGCGAGAAAGTGTTTTTCGATACGTTTTCTTCAACGTTTTTATCAAATCGCACATCTAAGGTTTAGATGTAAATAACTACCTTATCTCAAACTTATCATAATAGAGAATTTAGATCTGACTAGTTTTAGAGTCATGTGATATTTCCTATGAAGGAATTTTCATACGAGTTTAAAGATGTCATAGAATCCAATTTTTAAAACTTTTAATGGTATAGAAAATGAATTTCAGATAGATGACTCACTTTAAAAGTCGATCGAATCTATCGTGCAAGAGTTTCTTTCACTATTTGTCAATAAGGGAGAAGTAAATCGATGACTAAAAATTTCTCGATTTTTTTTTCACGAACCATATTTATTGACAGTAATGTTGTTATAGCAAAAATTTGTCTTCTTCTCGATAATAGAAAAAATTCATACAATTATCTTTATCTTTATTCTATAAATATTAAAAGATTTCATTTATATTTATAATATAAAGTAAAGAGAAAATAGAAAACCATAATTCTTACTCATTTCATGACACTGTCATTAACGATACTTGAAAAAGCATCGAACAATAAAAGAAAAGGAAAGAAATGCACGTATGGACTACCACAAGCAGAGAAAATGACTGATTCACGAAATTCTGTTGTCGCTGAAACTGCCGAGAAAAATATTTCTTTTCATACGACTTGAAGTTACATATGAATTAAACATTATTACATGGGCATCAATAGAGTACGCTTTATCAACAAAGATCTTCAGTAATTCAACTTATCCTTGTTTTCTAGACACAACTGAAGCGTCTCCAAAATTGAACCGATCAATTACAGTTCGTTATCTTGATATTAATCCTCTAAACATAAAAAATAACAAACAAAAATCTGATAAATCTCAATGACAATGAACATCTATTCAACGAAAAAAATCGAATGTGAACGATTTATTCTTTCTGCAGAACTTGTAGTTAAATTCATTCTCAATGTTAGTGAGCGTATGGCCAAAGATGTGATGCCACGTATTCATCATCTTTCACAGATCAAAGTCATATTCATTTGTCACAATGAGAACATTGCGGACTTGCAAACATCGTCGAGTAATATCTATTCAAAAGTAAGATTTTATTGATAAACAGCAAATGTTTATTGAAAATCGGTATGTGAATATGCATGCGGCGAACATTCACATCCATTTCTGCAAATCAAGTGAAATAATAGCTGAAAAGAAAAAGAGTAGACGTCTGTTGACTACAGTCAGAATGCGATGGATGACGATAGTAGATTTACGGTTCTATTCAATAGAGACACGTTGGAACTAGAATTCTTTAATAATAGACGAGAGCTATTTATTAGTGTTCAAAAATCTATATTCTAGAATAAAAGTAATACATTTTTTCTCATTAACGAAAGTGCGTGCTTCAAATTCAAAAGCATTATCTCAAGCATTTGCCCCCCCCCCCTCTCACTACAATTTGGCAATCGAAGGGATAACCTTCATTGTATTTGTAATTGAAATAAGTAGACTATAGCATAGTTTTGAGTAAGAAGCTCGATTATGATAAAAGAAAGAAGTATAAAAAATTCTTCTCTACCAAATATAAATACTTTTAAACATCAATACAACAAATTTTCCTCGATAAATAGACATGTCAATGTTTCGATAAAATTTTACATATTTTTGTATAGGTTACAACAGTTCCAACAAATCAATTACTATCTCGAATTCATTCATTCAAACAGTACTGACTGAGTAGACAAGTTGACTTTAGTTTATTTGAAATATTTGATACAACAAACGGATCTTTAGGAAGTACATCAACTGAAATCAATGGCATGTTACTTTTCTCTCACTTTCGTACTGATGTTCTAATTCATATGTGTGCAAAAGCAACAGATAAGGATGAACTAATCGAATACTGTTCTTATCTACATAAAGATAATACAACAGAACTGGAAAATATTCGAGATTTCCGTAATTCGTACAAGGCAGATGATGCTCTTAGACACTATACGAAACCGATCTTTCTCTACAAACTGCTCAACGAATCTCTAAGAACATGCGATATTGATTTGCTTTTTCTCTATCGATTCTTTATTCATGATCTGCAAGAACAACTAACTAAATATCAATGTCAAACTCGGATGTGCGTTTATCGAGGACAGTTAATGAAGCCGAAAGAAAGAGAACGGCTAGAGAAATCAATTGGTCAAATTATCTCGATAAATTCTTTTTTCTCAACAACTCAAAATTGAACGATGGCAGAAATAATATATCTAGGCGAAGCTAAAGTGAAGCATGACCTCCTCGATTATGTATTATTTGAAATCGATGCAGATCCTGACATGGTACGTGGTGGACAGAAACCATTTGCTGACATTTCGCAATTCAGTGATTTTCCCGAAGAAAAAGAAATTCTCTTTATGTTGGGTTCGCTCTTTGTAATCATTGAAGTTTGCTGTCGAGATTCCAATTCTACGTCTGTGGACGAACCTATTCTATGGATCTTTAAAATGAAATTGTGTAACGAAGATCAACATGATCTGAAAGTAGTATTTCAAAATTTGAAAAATGAATACGAAGGACGAGATCTTGATAGTCATGCTGAAATTACAATCAATTCATTTGGTATCGTTCTATTTAAAATGCATAAATTTCAATTAGCCGATCAATTCTTTCGACGATTGTTACATGAACTATCCAACAATGATCGTGTTGAACATGCACGATGCTACCATAATATTGGAAATGTTGCTTTGCAACAAGGACAGTTAAGAAAAAGCTATGAATATTTTCAATTAGCATTAAATTCATTCGAAGAAAACAATCCTCGAATAGCGACTACGTATTTATGTCTTGGTAATATCTTTTCGAAGAAAAAAGACTATAGAAACACTCTTGATTCGTATCATCGAGCATTGTCATTATACAAACAACATTATGATGAAGATCATCCATGCATCGGTCTATGCTATCAAAATATTGCTTTACTACTTGGACATCAGCACCAATACGTAGAAGCACGTAACTTTGCCGAGAAATCTCTCGTAATATTGGAAAAGTATTTTTCGAACATTGGCGATCATCCAAATGTGGCTTATGTACATTCAGCACTTGGTGTTATCTGTGACGCTCTTGAAGATTACGATCAAGCTATTTATTCTACATGAACAGAAAGCTTTACAAATCAGATTGAAATTATTGCCAGCTAATCATGAGTTACTCATTTCTAGCTATAGTAATCTGGCGCTCGCTTACGATAGGAAACATGATTTTGCACAAGCCGATGAATGTTATCGACAAGCACAATCAATTGAACGACAGCTAAATATTATGTCTAATACTATATTCTATCGATGTCCGAAATGCAAAAGATCTTTATGGTTTTATAATGTGTTTCACTGGTGGCAAGGTTCGGTTTGTTTTAAATGTAGACGTGAACAACTTTCGATTCTCTTCGTACATCGCTAACGTGTATACCCTTGTTTAATCGATCCTCACAAATTTACTCTGCATAAGAATTTTGTTGAAGTATTCGTAAAAAATGATTCACAATATGTTTAGAAATCTCTTCATTGGTTTACTTCAGAATATAATATTTCTCATACTTTTCAATAATTTATATTCCAAATCTAATGATAAGTTATATTAATGCGTTATTTTAGATTTATATTATAAGTCAGTTTCTTGATTTCTTTTAGGTACGCTATCTGCTAAATTCTTCTATAATCGAATGAATCTTTGTTGAAATTTCTTTCGTAAGATGCTGATTTTTCATGCGCTAGAAACTATCTATATATCTGTTTGTCCATTCCCCAAGATCATGATTGAGTATTGATGAAATCTTTACATACCTAACGATTATCTAAGTAGATAGCACTATCAATATATATATATATACTAGCGAACGTACCCGATGGTGATTGAGATAATGAGATTGAATATGATCTGCGTGTTAGAAAACGACATTTTCTCGAACTTTTAATGTTCTTAATATGCAAGATAGTAACATACGCTTTGATTTTACCGTTTGCAACTTTTAGTAATTAATGTTTTAAACATTCTTCAAAAGTTTTTTCTATTTAATTTTTATTTATGAACTGTTTTAAGTAAAACAATAATGAAATAGAGTTTTTATTGTAAAGCTGTTTGATACACAATACTGTTGGTTTTTTCATCTGGTGCAAAAAAACATAGAAATTCTTCCCAATTCCTACGCTTGAACAGGCAACATAAAGTTGAGCATGAGAAAAGCAAAGACTTTCTAGATTGATGATACCAGCGATGTTAAGTGAGTGTCCTTGTGCCTTATTCATAGACATCGCGAAAGCAAGACGAACCGGAAATTGAAGTCGCTTGAATTGAAATGGCATATCAGTTGGAGCTAAGGGTATTTTCGTAGTATGAATACATCTTCACCCTTTATGCACTCTGTCAAGATAGTTGCTTCAATAATATGAGGCATTCGACTTTTCACAGCTAGTCTTGTGCCCTTGTACACGCTTGGTGCATCCAGATTTCTCAGAAGCATAATTGGCGAACCAATTTTTCGCAGTAAGTTGCGGGGGGGGGGCATTCCAGAAGGTTCAATAGAATTGAGAAATTCTATTGAATACGGAACTGCGTCATCGACATCGACTACAGTAGTAATTGAGTTGTACAATGTTAGAATGCTACACATCATTGTATACATAACAAATGACAAAGAAATCAAGTCATATTCATTCAAGAATGTGCCACATCTGACTACATAGTCATATCATTCAAATACATTCTTAGTAGCAATACGTCATCGTTGTGAATCAAGAAAAAGAAGAAATGCGTTGTTTTGTGGAGTCAGCCTAAAAAATGAAGACACCATTGTTGTAAGTCAAGAAAATGCTCGCATACATTTTCTCCTTTTAACTTAACATGAGAAACCTTCCAATTTTCACATTTAGATCAAAAAATTCTCAATACAAAATGATTCATTTTCGAATCGTTACAGATTCACTAAATTTTCAGAAAATTCCACCGTGATATAGCTTGGGTGAAATTTCACCCAGGCACGGTCTCTGCATTCCTATCAATAGTGTCAACCCTCTTAAAACCTTCCTCTGGGCTCAGGAAAGCACTGTTGAAAGTTTGATAATGTTTGCTAATACAAAGTTATCTGGGTGAAATTTCACCCAGGTACTCCCCCCCCCCCGCTACTGGGGCGCCGACCACCTCTTGACCTTTCCCTGGACCGAGGGAAGTACCATGGAAAGTTTGGTGACCGTAACTATTACACGGACTGAATGCATAACGAACGAACAGACAAACACTCTTCTTTATATAGATAGATTTCAAATGTTTACACTTTTCTAGACTAGGTCACCCGAACTTCTTTCAGTAGGGTTTTTTTTTCTCGATAGTTCGGTGATCTTTTTATTATTTTTCAAGTCGATTTAGATAAACATGGGTGTAGATTATTAAGGAATATTTTTTTCCCGAAGAATTCATAATAGATAATGATTGAAAAGAACGAATTCTTAACTAATCTTCGAGTATTCTCAGGATAAATAACATGCGAATAATTATGCAAATAATCACATATATGTATGATTCACTTGTGATAAAATAGATGACTTATTTTGACAGCTATATAACAAGTCTCTAAAATAATGTGCTTCAATCAAATTGACTCCTACGAAAAATAATCTCGTTATTGATGAACTCTTAGTATTTTTTTTTCTTACAAACAAAGTATCCGACTGTTAATATTCATTTACAAGAATGTATTCCGATCTATTCGAAATATTTTATTTCATTGATTCATTTTCTACTTGACGCAAGTATTACACTTACGTCAATACTTCACAGTCTTTATTTACAAATTCATTGAGGACGAGCTAGAGTTTATAAGATGTCTTTTTCGGTTAATTCAATTCAATGCTCGAAACTTGTCTTCACTAATCAAATAAATTCACGACAACGTAGTAATCAAGTCTATGTATTGTTGTTGAAAAATATTCACGATAGACAATGATGATTTATCCGAGCAAGTATTGTTTTATTATTATCATTCGAACTCATATTCAATTAGTCTATTATGAAATGAAAACTGCTACTTGCTAGTGAATAAATCAGACACTGAATATAGTTTAAGTTATTTTTCGTTCTGTAATTTTTGTTGAGCAAGGTTTTTTTTTTTGTTTTTTAAAGCCTACTGGATTTTATTTAATAATAATCATGTAAAATTATAATACATGCCAATGATAAATGACCATCAAACTCTTGATCAAGTTTAGAAATAGTTCGCCTTCTCTGTCAATCGTTCATGATACCATAGGCATGTTAATGATCATCTTTCGATGAGATTATATAATGCATGGAAAAAAAGTCATTTTGAATCCAGAATAATTTGTTTAATGCAAGTAATGTTTTTTTCTTCGTTGTTTCATCAAGTTCATCATTACTTAGGACCACATTGTAGAAAGTTTCTTGAAGATAGCCAAGCATAAGATTTATATGTATGTAATCGATATTAATGGATCGTGCACCTACCAAGTTTGTGTGCATTTTACCGACGTTAGCCACATATTGCAGAAATGCATCGTTCCATGTCTGTTGTCGTAAGATTCGGTACAAATATTTCCGAATACTATCGATACGTAATATCATATTGTCGGATTGTAATGTAACTTGACTTGACTCGGTTGATGCGTGGCCTTTACAAGCGGCATTCTGCTTCGTAAAATAATTTTTGGTAATATCATATTCAAATAATTTTTGATAAATCGCCTCGACCAATGCTGGAATTTTAGGTTGAGCAATCTTAGCGAAACTATTGAGTGTAGCAATATCGTCCGATGTAAAATTGAGAAATTTCGAAACATAATCGAAACGATACCGAAGGTTGTTATTTAATTGCCGTTTTTCAACATGCTCAACCATATTGATTTATGAGAATGGAAAGTGATTCTGTGTTCTTTTCTTTTTCTTTTTACCAGGATCTATGATATAAAATGATGTTACGTGCGTAATGTTTATTTTAAGCCTAGCTGTCAGACACATATTTTTCTTCTCTCAGTTTTTAGTTGATTTAGGCAACAATGAACAGATCATATATTCCACGAGAGAATAGCTACTTTGTATTTTAAGAGAGAGAGAGAGAGAGAGAGAGAGAGAAAAAAGAAAGAGAATGAGAATATTGTTTTTTGCCAATTTTCCATGGTTAGTATTCTTTATTCTATTAATGTCTATCTGCGCATAATTTTGTGAACAAAAGCATATGTTGGCGTTTTTGTCTGATGCTCGGCTTCTATAAAGGAAAAAAAGAAACAGAATAATCACTATTGGATAAAATACGAAGCACGATGGAATCGATTTCATCGTGAATAGAAACCAGTGTAATGATAGTCATAATCCGTTAATAGTTTGAATTATCAAAAATGAATAGCAATATATTGTGGATCGTGGTTAGTTTCAGAGAAAAATACGATTCAACAAAGACAATGCTTTTTGTTTTCAAAACTAGATTTCTTCCATCATTTCAGTCTGTTTCATCTATTGAATTGATCATTCGAGAAATTGACGAGGAAAACTATTCGCGTCTCTCTAGATTTCAACAGTCATCGATGATCTTATTCTATAGCGAGTATTGACTCTATGAATTTATACATGTTAATTTCGATTTGTCTTCATAGATAATCAACATATAATCAGTGTAATACAGGTGAAGAGTGTGCAATAGAATATTTAAGTAGATCAATAAAAAAATACAAAACGAAGGTGATCATGATCTTGTCGTCACTTATATGCTTATTTCTACATTTCATATGGAAAGTCAGCACACTATTTCTCGAAGACAGACGAGTAATAATTTCTGGAATGCAACAATCTAATAAATGTACCGACCAAATATCGGCATAATCATCATGCTTTTTTCATCGCTTTCATTTTCTCGCCACCATTCTCCTCCATAGAGATTAATCACGCTAGATCTCTCAACTAATTGAATCCAAACAGCTGTAGCATGATATGTATGTCTGTTTAACATACAACGAAACAACAGAGAGATCACAAATGCTATCTTCATTTATCTGATATTTTTCAACTAAAAGAAAGACAATCGATACGCAGAAATCTAACACTTTGCCTATT
Source organism: Rotaria macrura (assembly GCA_900239685.1). Taxonomy (NCBI): domain Eukaryota; kingdom Metazoa; phylum Rotifera; class Eurotatoria; order Philodinida; family Philodinidae; genus Rotaria; species Rotaria macrura. The sequence goes on from OENT01001528.1 coordinate 14,164, forward strand.
AACTAATCGATCTGGATTGATCAGATAACACATGGAATAATTCAAATATAATCACGTTCTAACTTCTCGTTAGGTCAAAACTACTAAGCGAAAAGAAAAACATTTTTTTTTGATGAAAACATCGTATCAAGTAAACTATGCTTACTGAACGTACACAAATCTAATGAAATACAATATGGAAAATAAAACTTCTTACATAGTTTCATAACAATGGCATTTCACACAACGATTAACTCTCTTTACTTGATCTGACTTTTATAAAGCAATCTACTGAAACAATATTTACAGTACATGATTGTCATTCTACAGAATTTTCTTGTCAAATACATGCAGAGAAAAGACGAATTTACTTTACGACAGTTTGTAAGAGAGAAAAAATAAGTAAATGCTTATGTTCTAACATATCGTTGCTCTCTCTACGAAAGATGCAGAACATATCTTAAGAGGAATTATCTGTAAAATTATATGAAAGCATAAGTTAACATGTCATAGAATTCTAGGTGAATGAAAATATTGATTCAGACATAGTCAATGCTTTGACGATTAACATAGAAAAACAAATTTCTATATCGTTCCAGATAAATTATCCAATTTCACAATGCAAATAAAAACAAATCATTGATCGAATTCTCATTTGTTTTTTGTAATACAGTCATGTGCTGAAATTCATACGGTTTTCAAGTGTTTGTAGTGCTATTTTCAAGATTCTTTTTTTTCCAAAAAAAATATATATATATTATTTAAATCAAATAATATCATAGGTACATGTGTTACTTTCCGGTCAATCCATAGCAAAAATATTAGAGACGAAAATGATGTTTGTGAACGGATGCCAGACATATTTACATGTTAGCGACTTCTGTATATACAGCAAATATTGATCATTTCAATTCACCGCAAATTACTAGTTATTGGTATGAACGTCGTATAAATGATAAAAAAAAACAAAAACATCAATATCGACATATACTCTCATTCTTCGATCATACGAGCAACAATTCATAAATGATTTATTACTGATAAACATTTTGACAAATGTTTTGATCATTCTTTACGTGACTTACAGTTGTTCGCTCGTCAGCTATGGATAAATCACGAGTTCAATTACAATATATTAATTAATTTGATATCGAATCGACGCATATCAACGAATGCCACATGCGTGGAATGTTGATCCTTGATGAGAAAAAAGTCAGATCTCATACAGGGTCTTGTACCGGTCGGCAAATGGACGTGATTTTCTGTAATTATCTAATGAAATCATCATAAAAATTACATAACTGAGTGTTATATGAAATTGAATGATAGTTATTAAATACTTAGTAAAGTATTAGTTTTGAGAATTCGAATCTTCGATATTTTCACGCATGATTTGCACGAGAGACGAGAGATAAGCTTAAGCCCCCCCTCCCCTTCAAAAGTCGATTTTCGTCAAAGAAAGTCCAAATCGGCTGAAATTTTCCGGATATGTTAGGACTAGAGCGGGTAGCCTACGATAAAAATTTCAGACCGAAATATGCAAGTTTAAGGAAGTTAGACAGTGAACACTGGTTAAAAATGACCCATTTTCCATCCTAGTTATTTTGCCTTCAACTATATTTTTTCGAAACATTTTTTTCCCATTCGATAGAGCATGCAAAGATGCAGGGCATCTATCTCGTGCTTTGATTTTAAAAAACTCCATTCTGTAAACCAAAAAAGTTTCCACCATTCAAAGTCCTTGAAAAAAGGCCAAGAAACTGCATGTGAATTTTGTAAGCGATCTTTTTTGGGCATAAAAAAAGCTTTTTCAAAAATCGGAGCACGAGCTGCCCTGCGTCTTTGCATGCTCTATTGAATGGGAAAAACATTTTCGAAAAAACATAGTTGAAGGCAAAATAACTAGGATGGAAAATGGAAAAACATGATTTTGAGAAAAACATAAAAACATTTTTTCGAAAACGTTTTGCTATTTTTTTAAATTTTCTGCAATTTTCACGCGATTTTTGAAGAAACTGACCTACGTAACTTTTAATTCTGCACACGCTGAGTGCTTAATTAATTAATCAGTAATTAGAGATCAACGCCTAATTTAAAAAAATCGTTTTTGACATAGAGAACCTCTCAAAGATCACTAAAAATTTCGGTCAAAAAATGGTCTTTGGAAAAAAAACTATAGTGATTCTGAAAGAGCAGCACATGGGCTATGACCTCATGGTGTTATCACAATTTTCATTTTTTTGACGGGGAGGGGGGCCTTAAGATCGAATTAGAGAAAATGTAGAAAAAGAAACCATCGTCTCCTTTATTATATGCACTTCATGACATTTTTTGACCAAAGAAGAGAATGTTCTAAGTCATCCATTGTAATCATTGTTGTTTGTTTCTTCCTCTTTATTGAACTTTCTGAAAAGACTATTAACGATGTTGATCTAATAATAGATGCATTCAAATATGGTTTTCAAAGCTCTAATTAGTAGTTCACGTTTCATTTTGTTATGCATAACTAATTATGTTATCTTTCAGTTACTCTGATCTTCGTAACTTTGACAATTCATGATGTAACTTATTTTTAAATCTAATTCTTGATAATCATGTTCTATCATTCTTCGAAAAGTTTGTCTTGTGATTGGTCCACTGTAATTCGTTGACCAATCATTGGAAGTGACATAAGAAACACATTCAGATTGGATATTTTCTTTTTTCTGAAAGTAATACTCTACAGTGGGTGTCAAACTTCTCTTAACTCGGATATCTACACCCGCACGTAACAATCATAATAATTGTTGTATTCACATCAGTAAACAACAGATATTCTTCTCAAACAAGATCAGGTAAATGAAACTGTAGATTTCATTTTTCTAATGAATATGCCGAATTTTGGAATAAATCAAAATAATCAGAGACGAGCATCGTATTATATAAATTCTACAAATACAAGAATTTTGTGTGGCGAAATCAATATTGTGATTTCAGTCTACATGAATGTTGCTATAGGAAGTGACGATAGGTTTCTTTAGACAAGAAATATGTACAGATCGAATGGCAAAGAAATCTTATCTGAAAATGATAATTCAGATTATTTATGATCAATATGTTTATTGAAATACGTCCATCTAAACATGATTAATCATATTTTGATAATCATACTAACTAACAAAAACATGACAAAATTGAATCAATTTCTTTGATTAGTACATAGTAATGTAGGTGACTGATAAAATGCAAGTTTTTCAGAACCACTGTCCAACCAATAGAAAAGAACATTTCCTTCATCGGATAACTTAGCTTCTATCATACCTATTCAGACTGAAAACCTTGTCATGCACATATATTTCTAAATACATCTGTAGCATGATACGCTGAATTTGGGTTATCATATTTTTATTGATGTTCTATGATAGAGCACAAAGAAATATGTCGATGGAAACAGAATGAGATAGTAACGAACAAACATTGCTAGATGTAATTCATCAAATTGTTGTTTGACAGAACGTCTTTTTTTTTTCTTCGCCTGACGCTACTTTGACATTAGTTGAATCCAGTCAACAGCACAACTTTCATGATAACCTAACTTTTCGAGCATCTTAAAAGAAGCTTGATTTTCACGGACGACAAAACAGAAAACACGGTCTTGCACTTGAAATAATTCTGAGGCCAGTTCAATGTTGAGCTGCGCTGCGAGACCGAGTCGACGGAACTCCGGTATTGTGAAAGCCATTCCAAAAGAACCATCGAACTGTGTCAAACACCAACTGACTAACTGTCCTTTACAATAAGCACCTATAAAAAATAGACGAGCAAACATTACGACATGTTCACTTGCTGTTTTTTGTATCATTGAAAATTTACCGAAAGTTGGCAAATGTTCTATTTGATATTTAATTTGAGCGAGAGACAAGTCAGATTTATATATTGAAAACTCGTTGATCAACATTGCATCGACTGTTGACAAACGTTGAATGACAATGTCTAAAGCATTTTTTATTACAACTATATATAAGTATCTATTGTTTGAAATGACCTTTTTACCTGATCTCGATTGTACAACACTGTGTTTCTTTGTTTCTTCTAATGTCTTTCGATCAATTTCCATTTGTAGACAAGGAAATATCTGTAAATCATTAGCAGGCTTTTTCTGTCGAACAATATCTTGAATCTTTGATAAAAACCGATGAGCAATATCACAAAACATGATTGTTTTAACATTGAACCATGGTACACAGTGTTCGAGTAAAGTGAGAACTAATTCATCGTGATCTTCGTCGGAAACGAAGGTGACATTTCTGGAACTTACTGCCATGTCCTCGTCTAACAGATGATGATCAATCGTGAAGCTAACAGTAGAGTACACAAAAATGACACATTTTATACAATATCGATCATTGATAAATAATTGATGTGGCCAAAAATATTTTCGATCGACTAAACCTAGTTGAACATACTTGAGTAAGGACCATATTTGGCGTGATTCTGGTAAACGTGCTTCCTAGATATGTTGAAAATCGGTTTCGAAACTTAATTAACGACTAAAAACACTTACTAAAAATTGTAAGACTGCTTGAATTGATTCTTCTTGACAAAAGTCCAATTGAGTTGCCATCGTTATGTTGTCTTGTTATAGATAAGAGTCACACATACTTTATATGAGAAAACGATTGGTTCTATTTCTATGCTTATCTTTTCTCATGTGCCACACGTGTATTTACATTCATAAATTTTACATGTTCGTCTTTCTACTGTAAAAGAAAAAGAAATCATCGAACGCGAATGAAAACTATGATGCATCTAAAATATAATTGATTATACATGAACATTCAACATATCTGAAATTTACTCTCACGTCTCGGAATCGATAGTATTCTACGTATAGGAGAAAATATAAGTATTGATACTCTTATAGTATACGGGTTCGTAAAAAATGAATAGCAATTAAAATTTCTGACGATAAAATCGTGTATGATGCTTCACATTTACTCACGGTTACAAATTGTGTTCAACAGAAAATGGATAGTTATTAAAAAATATCTCTTATCTTTTTCATTGATATCAGTGTCTATTTTGATAAAACTTAGTGATCATCGTTCTTTTTCTATTCCAAATACTCTACGTGATTGAATTCTTTTTGAAACATCGTGAACTAGAATTTCGAGGTATCTGTAAGTTAGCCAAGGGAATCGATAATAGAGTTTTTAAATCGAACAATTTTCATGATTAGGTTTATAAGTTCTTGTCTATATGCGCTAGCCGATAGAAAATACAAGACGACTGTTGTCGAATATGATACGTCACAGATAAGTTGAGTCATACGAAATGCATAATAACACTCAATGGAACTCAAATACTGAACAGGCAGAAAGGCAAGAACATGTATTATGCACAATGGTGTACAAAGCAATATGTGAAGAACTATTTGGACAAGAAGAATATGAATTAGTTGCTGTTCATTACGACGAGTCGTAGTGATATAGTACGGAGCATACGAACTGATCTCGTATTATATATTGTCAATAGTCCAAAGGTTAGTACGAGCATTGGAGCGATGAGACTAAAAACAATTAATTAAATAATCAGGTATACACGACCATGAATTGTTCCTGTTGAAACATGACATGAAATAACTTTAGTTGGTTGTAAATCAAATGATATCAAAGAACTAATAAAGAGAATCGCAAAGCCTATGAAAGTCGACAGAATAGACCATCGTGCGACAGTCAAATTGCCTAGTTTTCCTCGTTGAAAGTTTTATAAACTGATAAGAAAAGTGATCAATCGAAATTAGTACAATGAAATGAGGTGATAGTATCATCGACAATTGTTGAACGTAAGTAAATATTTTACAACACGATAGGAAACTAGCTGTTGCATCTATAAAATCCCTAATGAAATAAACATAAAAATCAGAAGTCAGTCTGATAGAGGAATTTCTCTCGTTTTTACCAGCTATTTTAAAAGTATTGTATGTTGGATAACTGTTATGAGTAAAGATAGAACGATTTGTTGAAACATGTAGTATTGAAAATATTAAAGAATTTCTTTATTTCACTTCATGTGCAATCTAACCAGTTCTTATGTCATTTTCTTACTTCTTCAAAATGTTGTAGATTAATTAACATTTAAACAGATTCACAAGATAAGTGTAAGAACTCTTTCAATAATTCGTGATTCCATTGGAAATCGTTAATATATTTTTAAACATTGTTTTATGAACTTCGAATAGCAACCAATCAATTGTTTATCAAAGAAAAGCCTCGAAAAATAACTAATGTCAAGTATACATCGTCGCTATTTTTGAATATTCTTTAAAGGTCACAATAGCTGTCTAAAGTCAATTTTTCAGTTTTATTTTTGCAGAAGAAAAAATGAATATCGAGATGAATAGTCGTATATAAATGATTTACAATTTTTATAGCACGTTCATGGATTGCACATCAATTTCAGTTGAATCTCAATATGTTTTATTTTGCTTATCGCCTCAGTGTCTATCTCTTTTATATTTCACATGCAGAAATTAAATTAGACTGTCCAGTATTACAAATAAACAACATCAAACAGGAAAAGAAAAACACTAGCTCAATGAAGTCGATTGTTTTCAAAGTTTGTTGGCAAGTATCTGAAGTAATCAGAAAGAATTAAGGGGGTAGCGTCAATGATTAAGACATTGAAAAGCAAATAAGATTAGAATAAAATAGTTAACGGATTATAAATTGAAATAAATCAGTTCAATGTCATAGTAAAAGCCTTTCGAGATATTTCTACAGCTCTCAAGAAGATCCAAATAAATTAGTTACGTTAATAGTTCGACAAACACCTTGATAAACTCAATAATAATTAGTAAAACATTGAAAAGTCCGTCATTTTTTTTCTGTCACGTGCGCTTGAGAAAAAAATATGCTTTGTTTATCAAACAAAAGAGATCTATCTTATCTAAGAAAACGAAAATTTAAGCGAACTAAATTAATTTTTATCTTGTGATAGATAGTGAGAAGCTATAAGAATATGTAAATCGAGAACACATGAATATCATTTTCTTTGAGCACTTTATCAGAACTTTCAACAATTATCCGTGGAAAACTTTTCGATGAAAAGATAATGAAACTTCTCACATAAAATACATGAGTATTTTCTTAAGAAAGAAGAAACGGAATATACGTAGTTGACGCCATGTTCTTAATAGTACATATATTATACTGTGTATGTATGAATAAAGTCGAAGAACAAAGTGATAGAAAATTCAAATAACGGGTGGTCGGAAAGTTTTGGCACAAAATGTTTGTTTCTTTTTGGTCGACTCAAAAATATTTCAGACGAGTCGTAATCTATGGGTTAGAAGCAGAATTTCGTGTTCTTTCAGAATATGAATTTAGAAATGTTGTGTCGGCTTTTGTTCGAGAGAAGTAAGGGAATCTTTGAAAGACCTGAAAAATTAGTTTGGACGGAAAAGTTTTTCGTAGTTTTTTATATTTTAACTATTGCAATTCGAAACTAAAGGTTGGAACCTTTATGACTCTATCAGTTAGCGGAGAAAAATTTGCCTTACAAAATGTACGACTGGAGTTCTGTTTGGTTGTTAGACAAGATATCTGAATTTTTGTTTTTCCTATACTCTCATTTTTGAGAAATTGACTTTTTGACCACAACGTGTTTTCCACAAAAAGGAGTTCCTAACAAAAAACATAACTTCACTTGTGTAAAAGTTACAACTTAATTCAATATCGCATTTTGTAGATAGGTGTCCGCTCTATAAAACTATCGTATCCGATAACGTTTAGCATCTTCAAAAAAGGTAAATATGCGTTAGAAAAAAGTTGTTTATGCATCGTCCAAATTAATTTTTAAGGCTTTTCAAAGATTTCTTCATTGCTCTTGAACAAAAAATAGATACAAAATTCCTAAACCCATATTCAGAAACAGGACAAAATTCTGGTTCTAACTTATACATTTGATTCGTTTGAAATACTTTTAAGTAGGCCAAAATGAATAAACATTGTGCGCAGAAACTTCGGCTCACATGTTCCGTCCAAACGAATTTTTCAGGTCTTTCAAAGATTCCTTCACTTCTCTCGAACAAAAACTGACACATAACTTCTAAACTCATATTCTGAAAGAACATGAAATTCTGCTTCTAACCCATAGATTTCGACTCGTCTGAAATATTTTCGAGTGGACCAAAAAGAAACAAACATTTTGTGCCAAAACTTTCCGACCACCCGTTAGTAGATGATTTACGAGGAAATGCTAAGTGTTGTTACTATAATTCAACGTTGTGCGTATATATGATGAACAATGAAAAGAAGGCTAAACCACCGAACATTGAAAGTTCCTCTGCCATGATATATATGAGAGGCAAGTAGATCACTATGCTCACGAAATAAAACTCAATGGAATAACAGCGATATTTCTTCTCACTTGTCACACAAGTAAAATGCGTGCTGGAGAAAATTTACATGTATCTTCATCGCATTTCATCTAAGATTTGGTTGAACTATTTCATTTTGAATGTATCTATTCTCAACTGGCTTTTTTACACATCTCCTTTAGGCAATAGAAAACAAGAACAAAAGCTAGTTAGCGCAGCCCCGTTGGGGCTAAAATGTGGAACTCGCATATCTATAGCTTCATATGCTAATAGAAAACAAAGAAAATGTAATATGACGAATTTTTCGCATCGTCTTTCTTTGACGGGTGCCCTATTTTTCATTTTCATTGCTGCTATTCACTCGTTAGTTTCCATTTTTCGTTGTTCATTTTTCTTAATTTAACATTTTTTATAAAAAAGTTGGTAGCAGTGGCAAAAAATGTTGAGATATATGACGATAATAGAATACTGGTTGTTATGTATGCAATGGATTAATACCCTGGTTTCTATGGTCTGTAAGGGGGGGGGGGGTATTGGTGTTCTCCTATGGGAGGCGTATGGAATCCCCTGAGGGGGAGGGGGGAGAATAAAAATTCTCACTCTTAAACGGTAACATTTTGAATTCCATTCGTTTCCAAAGCTCTGACATTCACAGGGCGAGTCTTCCATTTATTTTATTCTTAACTGCCTCTTTCTATGAAAACTAGAAAATAGTGATTCAATGAACCCAAAATTCTTTATCAACGATTACAATACTTCTTCATTTTTTTCCGGATATTTTTCATTAGAATATTTACCATACGAGAAATTTATGAAATATTCTTTTGCTCTTCATGTTGAAACAAAACTCACAAACAAGCTATTCACTGAATGTATGATCAATACTTGTTGATTCTATGCACATGTGATAATGTATTGTCAATTAGCATGAACAACAGAGTCTGCGGACATTGATAACATTTGAAACAGCATCTCAATATAATTTCACTTCTTCATTCTATCAATGTATTTCATTCCGATTTTATTGAACTTCGGTGAAGTAGCAAACAGAAAATTGTTTACATAATAGAACACACTTGAGTTTGTGAAATAGTAGGTGCACTTCTAAGACGTGTCGACCTTTTTACAGCATTGACTTGTTTGATGGCTGTCGTTGGTCGTTTCATATCGATTATATGTTGTCGAGTCTTTCTCGTTTGTTCTTCTGGTATAATTACTTTTAGATGAGCGAGTAATTTCTCAAACTCCTTACTGATCCATATATCACCATAATCAATATCAAGATCCAGATTCTGATAACAAAAATTAAAATATGATGTTTCAGCAAATATGAGTGACATGGGACCGAAAGGCGGCCACCGACTTGTTTCTTCGAGTAGTAATGGAATAATAGGTGTAGCAAGTGCATCAGCCAATGACAGTTCTCGTCGATTATTAATTGATTTAGTATATTTTGGAGTAACACAAGCCAATACACAGTTGGCACTATGCATTCCGGCATGCATGTTCTCAAATAAGGAATCCCCACCATCCATTTGAAATATATCCAGCCAACAACGATAGCCCACATGTGACAATCGTTTGTATAAAGCAAGTACATCACTTTGACGATTCCATTCATAGGAAATCACTATTTGTGGTTGAGGAACTACAAGTGGAGTATCATGTTTTAAAAGATTCTTATAGTCTTTGCCACCATTTAATGTTGGTTGTAAGAAGATAAGATAATTGATACGTGGTACAAACCAATTGTAATACTGTTCAGTAATCATATCTGCATTGGGTGCTACATAATAACGAATCTGACCGAGAAGTTCAACGAATCTTTCCATTGGAAAATTTTCATAGCTGGTCGACTCATGATTATAAAACGAAGTATACAAGTATCCTGCGACGATTCGGCCTACTGGACAGTCAGATGACCACGATTGATTTTCCATGTGTAAAATAAACAACGGCTTTCCTGTGTTGACAATAAGTTGAATTTCTTGTAAGCATTGAACACAATGAACGTACGAGGCATTCAAACAACAGATAAAAACTTTAGCTGCATGCATGGCACTATCTCGATTGACAAACGTTGTTGAACTTTGTGTTTGATTGGTTTTCGTCCAACAGGCATAGCCGGCAATCTCTAAATGATATTTGAGTATCGAAGCAAGATTTATATCGTCATGATCACAGTAGGAGAGAAAGATTGGTGGTAGACATTTGATTGTCATTTGCAGATTATCAGGGATGACTTCACCAGAATTCACCATTGCTTTTCGAATGACGGCAATGACGTCTTCACGTCTTATCTCATCCAACACTTTTACGAGACCGCAGATTGCTTCTTCAGCATTGTGCGTCATAAACCATTCGTTAAGTAAAGCCATAGATGGATTAGCTTGTTCAGCCCAATGTTTCAACGTACTAGTCGAAAAACCAAAATGTTTGCCAAGTAAATACCAATCATTGTGAACTCGTCGATTAAGTAATCGAGTGACTTCACGGCTCCAACTTGCAGGCACACAATGCATTAGATTATCCGAGATAGGACTCTCTATGTCAGTGGCCTATCAAAAACAAAATGCAATATAGAGATATAGTTGATAGCTATCGATAAGTGAAGTCGATATGTTTCAAGTATGTGTGGTCGAACTAATTACATTGAACTTACTTTTGTCCGATTTGATTCAAGTATTCTTGTTACATTTTGAACGTTGCGTTTTGCTTTGAACAAGCGTTTTTCGATTCTTGTAGCTTTCTCTCGGATGCGATTTATGATTATTTCATTATCTTCGCTCGCTTTCCTATGATCAATGTAATCAAGCAACATTCGACATTCGGCATTCGAACTGAATACGGATAAATCTTTACGTTTGAAGTCAAGAGCCGGTTTATTTAATATGCCAATGAGTTGGCACGTATAAAATATTTGTTGGTGAACATCACTATTAGTTTGTGTATCGCTTCGGAGACAATCTATTAAAACTTCAAGACTTTCGATTGCTGTTTGTTCACCACCGACTAATGTCGATACAACAAAATAAACTTGAAGGCCATCGAAATTTAATGTCTTTTGTTGTTCAATAACAAAATGTACAAGTAGATCATGATAATTATGAAATTGATGAGGACGTGTATTGGTAACAACGCCCAGAGCTTCAAAAAGAAGACTAAGCTCGTTCGTAGTATCTGTATGATATTTGATCGAGGCGAACAATCGATCGACCTGAGCCGGTGTGATCAGTTCTGGATGGGCTGTAGCGATGATCCAAAAGAGTTCTGTCATTAATACGAATGATGAACCATCAGTATTGGAGATGGCATTGATCAAACTATCGAGTTTATCATGAAATGGTTGAGGTCGTTTGAGGTAAAGGACCTAGGAAAAATAATTGATCTACGATTGTGTGTTTCAAGGGATCGGATCCATATTTCAATAGACAATCAACTACATGAATTAGTTTTCGTTGAAGGCAAATGCTACTGTTTTCTTTTCTGCACTGTTGAGGAGTAATCCTATATGTTTAGGACAGAAGATTGTTTCCTGTATCGTATTACCATCATTATCAGGGAGATATTTTGTGAATTGATTATATAGAAAGTGAAAATGCTTGTATTTTTATCTATGATGAATGCTAATTGTAGTATTTCTTTTGCTAGTATTATTTGAATGGATTTCTTCGTGATTGTCTAAACTTACGTATAATACTACGTTAAATACAGAAGGATCATTTATGTATATCTGTCATTATTTCATTGACATCGAATTTATACTGAATTAAGAAACATTCTAAATCATATGATTGAATTTTTTAAGAAAGATTTTATTTTCTTTCAAAATTTTCTCCCGAAAACATTTAAGATAATTACAATTCTTACACAATTCGAATCTATTGAACATTCAAATCATAGATTTGTGAAATACTAATTCTAGACTTGAGACAACACTTTGACACATTTGTATTACGTACGGGAGAGAATAAAATTTCTATGCTATTACTACTAAAAATAAACTTTACTTTTCTTCATGTTACATGAAATCAGTACGAAAATAAAAGAAAATATTTTCATTTGACTAAGTTAGAGAAAAGAAACACAGAATATCTCATTTATTGGCCGAAGTCATGCATTAAATGATTACTACTAGATTTGAATTTTAATCATAGAATTAGTAAAAATGAATGAGCTTTCTCGCTTTTCCATACGGATTCCTGATGAACGTCAAATTAATGTTTTGAAAAAACAAAGGCAAACAATAAATATCCGTTATGTACAACCTAAGACTTTACTGTAATCTCTGGCATTATTTAATTATGCATATTCAACTTACAGAAAGTAATTTAAAATGGCCAGTTTGTTTTCGATCGATGAAATCCATGAGAAATTCTTCAAGATAATTCATAGCAATATTGATCATTTTTGTATCGATCACATTCCAAAATAGATTCCACAATCGAAATAAATCTTCTTCGCTATTGTCAACGGCTAATGTATGTAATTGTTTAAGAAATATTTGATATAGTCGAGCATCATTTTCATCGGTCAACGATCGACAAATATTACGCCACAATGTTAATACTGTATTATATTCAAGTGATATTTGACTATTTTCATTTCTTAATGGACATGAAATTGTCAACAAGCATAATGAAGCCAATTGGTAATGAACATCATGTGAAAGAATGTGACAAGATTCAAGAAAGTTATTTAAAGTTTTTGTCAAACACTAAACAAGTTATAATGATAGATTAAGCATACAACACATAATTATTAAATACACTTACATGAAAGAAATGTTCGACTATCGGATCACTCTGTTTTGTCATTATTCTTTGTCGAAGTGCTTCAATCAACTGAATACACGTACTAGACGTCACTTGATGTTGATCGATCAAATCTAACATTGGACAAGCCATTCTATAAACATGAGATGACTCTGTTGCCTTCTGTGTATCATTTTCAATCCAGTCAGACCATCGAAGTATGGCTCGTAGGGCTTCATTGTGAGTAGCTTGTAAAATACTTGGATAAGTTATTGCTTTTTCAGCTACTAATCTAAGAATATTTTCAAGTTTGTCGAGATCAATTGAATAGAATCTCTGATCGATAGTCTCGTACGTTGTACAAATTCGAACGAGATCATGGAAACGTGATGCAATTGTTTGCCATGGATAAAAATCTTTTTTATCAAGTATCTCCCAAACGCATACGGATACTTCGATAATGCACATATCTAATAGAACGATAGAAAAATCGAAAAACAGAGGTGCTAGAACTGTACTACATTTTGATGTTTGTATTTTTTTCGACAGAAGTCGAAGAATGTCGTGACATAGCGCGTTGCGACAATCGATATTTACCAATGGACATACACGTATGAGCATGTGAAGCAAAGCATCGACATTGACGACAGAATCGAAATGAGTTAAAATGACTTGAGAAACAAAATTGCTCGCTTCTTTGATATGCCCCATCAAGAGTAACTTTTCAATGACGTTTAGAATTTGTGATGCATTCATTTCAAAGAGTTGAGCATTGCGTTTGTACGATTGAACAAGCAAATCTAAATAATCGGTTGACAAGGGTGGCATCACACATTCGATCGGATCAGTCTGACTATCGACTATATTGTCATAGTTGTCGAATAGTGTTGGCAATGTTTGCGACAATGTTGATAAAACTTTTGTCCAAACACACGATTGATGAGACATACGGGTTGCATATCTGTCAATGTAAGAAAACGATTCAAATTCAAATAAAATAAGATGATAGATGTCGATGCGAATCTTTTCCCGTCTTGTCTTGTCTAAACTAGAGTCCTGCAGGTTACGAATTTTTTTGTACCCTGAACTTAACCTACTGAATAACTTCGTAACCTTGTCCTACCCTAACCTATAGACTTCGTAACCTTAACCTGTCCTATCACAGATATTTTTCATCTTACAACCTATCATACTCTTAGCGTTTCCAGTTCAAGAAAAAGTCAGTATGAAGTTTTTATTGAATATGTTTCAGAATATTTTATTGATTTTTCAATGAAAATCAAATACAAGATTTTTAAATATTTCGAAAGTTTCTTAAAAATAAAATATCATTAACAACAACATTGCTTTAGTTAGGTTTTGTCTTCTTTTTGACAGAAAAAGATGTCAGAAACATAGGCAGTGGAGCCCTCAGGCTAAGAGTGGCTCAAGCATCCCCTTAAAAAGATTTGTGGAGGCTTGGTGGGGCTCACATATTTGAAAAAAAATACAGATTACATCGTGATTCTATGCTTGATTAGCGAAAGCGGTTAGAAAAGGCGATGCTTATTTTTCTCCTAAGTTATGTGCCACCTGATCCTGAGTGGCAGGCATATACTTTTGTATGTTTTTGAATGATCTTCACTCATTAACTCTAGCGACTACTTTATCAAGATAAATAGAAGTAGTTAGAATACATTTATGACGTCGACGTGTTTTTATTCATCATTAGAATTTGTATCATTTTCTGTATTTTACTTTTGAAAGATTTTGAAACGACACACAAACAGTAAGATTCGTGAAAAAACTAAGTGTCGACATCGATATCAACAAAACAGCTTCATATTACATCTGTTTTGGAAAACGAAAAACAAAAACTCCAAATAGTTCAAATAATTCATCCATTCATTTATCTAATGATCATGAAAATGTGAATTCAACTCAAGAATTTATGTCAATAGTTCTGGTAGAAGTTTCTACTTCCAACAATGACGCAACAAATCTTTAATCATGTCCTTATTCGTCATATGCATAAAGGAAAACTAGATCAGTTAGATTCGAACAGCATTCACTTTTGTACTTATGACTTTTTCATGTGCTTTAGTCAAGATTTAAGATTGTTCATGCTTATGTTGATAATGAAATAAAAATTTTTATCGTGTAGTAGAATTTTCGATTGTTCCGAGGGCATGTAAATGAGTCAGTGCAAAACATTTTCAGATTGAAAGTTGTGACAACGAAATTTAAAAATTTGTTTTGTCTCCTAATGTCGCCTTTCTATTGTTATTCTCAAAAAAATGTGAGCCCTTCTAAGTTAGAAACGTTCCGCCGTCTATGGTCAGAAATGTATATTGAGTTCAACTTTGTAAAAGTTATATCTATGTGAACTCATCCTTAATTTTACTCTATACTTTTCTTAGTAACCTTAACCTAACCTATCCTATAAGTTCGGGTAGGTTAAGGTTAACCTGCAGGACTCTAGTCTAAACGAGTTCACCTTTAACTCAATAACTATCAAATTGTAGTGCAAGAAAATTCCATGACACTGAATGATCTTATTCAGTTGAAATACGTGAACAAATATACTGCATGTTATTGATAGCATTCATTTTATGAAACGAAAAAAAAAAGTGAGGCGACATAAGTTGCTTTTACAAACCGAAACAGTGTTTGAACGACAGATCGCATAGCAAACATTGTGTTTTCTTCATTCAATCGGTTGCTATTATCGGCAAATTTTGAAAATAAATGTTCACCTAGAAATTCTTCCCATTGAACTTGCACGTGTCTATTTGCTTCGTTGTTTGAAAATTGATGTATTTGTAGACTACAAAGAATTGATTCAATTAAATCAATGCTTGGTTTCAATAAAAGCCATTCGCCAAGTTTGAATTCAACATAGAAGGCTTTGATACAAGCCAAATGCCATTCATTAAAAACTTTCTCTCTTTTGTTGAGAATACACAAAACATTACCCACAATAGATTCGAGCGATGGTCGAGGATCATCAGCACATTGTTTTATAATCATTTGAACAAATTCAAATTTGTACGTTATGGGTTCTTCTGTACCAGTTGGTTCAGTAAGTACATAATTGACAATGGCCTCTAAACTGTTAGTTTTGAATGGTAAAGTATCGATAGTGCACTCTTTACTATCATCTATATATCTAAGTGATTGATTTAATATGTCGGACCATTGTCTTCTGAATAGAACATTATCGTGTGTCAATCGACGAATATATTCATCCATTACTTATGTTTTATGCTTACCATAACAGAGTATTTGTTAGTGATAGAAGAAAATAAAATCTCATCAACGATAAAAGAAAAACACAGCGACTTCTTTAACAATCGCAACAATGACGCACGAGAAAACGAATCGTATTTTAATCGATCATAATTTCTAGCAGGTATGAGAGAAAAGACAAAAGAAAAAAAAACAACTATTGATTACTACTGTCCGCTGTAGGCATTGACCTTGATCATTATTTCTTACGGAATGCATATATAACAAGTTTAAAATTGATAGTCTGTTTTTACTATTAACAAAATCGATTCGTGTATATTATTCTGTGTGTTCATATATAATTATATTTCACTAACGCGTTTTTGAATTCTACAACTACCAAAATTCTTTTACTATTTCGTTCAGAACGACGAGTGCAAGAAACTCTAGTAGAATCATCAACAGACATGGACATTGTACTATATTAAAAGTTTGATTTTTGCCTCACGTCAAATAGGAAAGAAGAGAAATATTTCTTCAAGTAATTCGCCCTAATATGTTCATGCACTCTAATTCACTAGCTCTGCTCTGACCATTAATGTAATAGTTTTCTACCAAAGAAGCTTTTTCATTTGCAATGAATTATGTTTGAAAGTGAAATTGAATTCTTAAATCGATTGCAAATAATTGTGCACATCGATAAACACTTGATTGAGTAAAACGAAATCTATTTTAGTTTCACGTCGTATTTTTGTTTTGCCATGTTTTTTGATTTATAAAGGTATAGGTACTCATGTGTCGTTCAGAGTATTTTGTTTTGCAAAATAAAAAGGTACCATGTCGACGCTATGTAATAGTCGTTAACAATGTGATTATTAATTTTTATTTTTAGTTCTTAAAAATGCAATGATTAATTTAATTTCACATTTGGAAAGTAGAAGATTACAACAGCAACTATCAAGTCACAGACAGAACCAATGCATATCGGCAGATATCTCTTGCTTTACTCATGACAACAGAACTCGAATCTTTAGTTTTCATTATAAACGATCTTAGTGAAAACAACAGAATGAAAAATAACTAGATTATAACAAAATATTTAGAACTCGATTCATAATACATTTTTAACTGTTTTGCTCATTTATCTACTTATTAGTTTCATTTATGTTCTGTATCTGTAGAGTTCTTCTGAAATAAAACTGTTGAAATGTGGATATTAGTTTAGATTCATGAGAAAAGAAGTTTCGATGTTACGTAATGGTAATTTATTGAAGTTTAATTGATTCAAAGAGACATTGACATGTTTATTTCTCTTTTCATTTATCAAAAATCGATATTTAAAACTAAATAGATAAAGCTAAATACGTGAAAAAAATGTCTGTTCTTCAATAATAAATTTTGAAACATAAATTTATGATATGAAAATATATTTTGAAATATCATGTGGTAACATATTGTATTTATATGCATTGAATAAAGCCATCAAAAATATTTGATATGCATGTTGATATCTTGTAAAATTTAATACTAATCCAATGAATACATAAATAGTCAAATCTATATTCAAAATGAATGTTTCACGTATTTGTATAAATGAATAAAATGTAGCCATGTATGATACCATATAAATCATGAAAGATAGTTTAGGTCCCAAATAACCTTTAAATTTTAATGTATGAAGAAATATAGATATTGTTGTTGCAAAAGCTCCGAACACAAGTAACAATTGAATATGATAGATTTGTTCTTCGTCAGCACGATTTAAAAATCGTAGATAATTTAAGAAGAATCCAATATAATGTTTTGCCCAAACATAAAAGATTTTTGTTATATGTGTAACAATAAAGAAGAATTTTTTATTCTTCTCTGATTTAGTTTTCGCTGAATTATAGATTGAATCTCGGAAACTTGTTTTTGGCCATAATTGCCGTATAATATAGGGTAAAAATACAAATACATTATCGATTACAATCGATGAATCGATTATGGAATAAAATCTCTTCGAATTGTATAACCATGAAAATAGTAATATCAAAGAGAAAAATGAATTTTCAATAACAAAAGGATAAGATAGAGTGCCACGATCAGAATAATATCCAGCGTCACGTTTTGTTCGTGATAAAAATGTAAATGTATATATAGCTGTTAATGATTGAATAAAACCGGTCAAAGGTAAAGACCAAACTAAAATCGATCCTTTGAATTCTTCATAGTCTTTGAAGTAAAAGTAAAATACAAGAATAAATTGAATTAAATATGATAGACCAGTTAAACGATGAAGAATAAATTTACGTTGAAAAAATAAATGTATCAAAAGTTTGATAAAATATATGATTTTATCAAATATTATTGTAAATATATCACTCCTGAACAGACCACTTGTCATTGAATTTGATGACTCATGCATACTCGCATAAGATATATGATCATGTACCATATTTGCATCAGATGAAGTGGAAGACATTTTTTTTTCAAACTGTTGCAATATGCAGTCATATATACACATATATATATAGAGAGAGAGAAAGATAAGAGAAAATAAAGATAAGATATAACTTAAAACACCTACAGTTCTTTGCTATTTGGTTTATATTTGATGTTCTCTCGTGTTTATTTCTGTCAAGCTATCACAACACAATCTGCCATCTCACCTCATGGTAGGGATTCAAGTCATCGCCTATCGACAATCCAAAGCTTATTTCTACAGACGGTGAACAGATATCAATGCAAGAAAAAAAATTGCTGTTCTCTTCAGTACGATTCGACATAGAATAGATCTTTATCATAATCCATGATCTCAAATTGTGGCAAAGAAATCCACAATAGAGTTTTATAAAGACTTTTTTTCTTTTCTAAGAATTCGGTTCAAAACTCTGTCTCACACTCCACAGTCGAGCATAGAACTTCGCGAACTAATTCTTTCCTCCAAAGAAAACTAATTTTTGTGCTAAATCAATTTTAAGTGTTATATTTTCATTTGCTAAAGCATGTTCTAATATTTCATGTAAATATGTGTTTCGATGCCATTTATGGATTCAAATAACACAAGTTAAATTTTGATGATCGAGCAAAGTTAATTGACATCTTCTCTCAGTGTATTATCAATCTGATGAATAAAAAATTCAAAGCACAATGAGTATTCACAAATCATTTTGAATAGACATCGATAATTTATTAAGATAGACCATATGAGTTGCTTTGAATCAACTTAAACATGAATCTATCCTTATCTTTTGTCACATGATTTAAGATAAGATCGAAACACATGCTCTTTGTTCCTTCTATAGACAGCACGAAGTGGCGACTGCATTGCACTCAAGGTATGATGTCATTCATTGATAACGAGCATCCATAGTTTCTCATGATAAGAAGATTGGCACATCATGCAGTCTGTATCAGCGAATCGGTGTATTTTAAATTATGGGACCACGAACACTAAGCCAATCATCAGGAAGTATTGAATGAAAAATGATCAAACACATTTTTCATCGTTCCACATTAGGGATGCACCAGCTCCAAACCAGAACCGACAAGAACCTGGAAAAACCGTAGCCAGAAACGGTGTCTTGAATGCGGATCTACTATCGTATATTCGCGGATTACATGCATCACGAATAGTCGACCTTGGCAAACATAATCAATTGAAAAAGTGCTTCTTTACTGTTTGGCTTCATTTTGTAGTATAAGTTTCACGACGATGAGTTGAGGGTTAGCTTTTATCATGTGAACAATTAAAAAGTAAATAGACGAAGATTGTTGATGAAATGAATTAGTTGGCAAGTTGCACATCGACTCATTTTGAAAATAGATTATGGATAATTCAAACACTGTTTTTTTTATAATGAAAATAAATAAAAGCTGAGATTTGATATTTCATTTGATTGTAGCAATAAATATATGATTTCAATTTATTTTTGATCAACTTTATTGCATGACAATTCTTCTGCGAACGAATAATTATTACTTGAAAATATCTATTCTTCAAACACATCGACTTGTTGAATACAACATACGATTGCTGCGATGTAACTTTTAACATGTAGAATTGAATCATTATTACGATAAATTATGCCTTCGATTCTTTCTTGGTAAGATTCATATTCCTATTTTATCATATCTACAGTGAATATTTTTCTTCCTCTCTTTCTAGCGTTCAACTACCAACACATTCTTCTATGGAGAAAATTATTCAAGAAGGAATAATTCAGCAAAGCAAATAGATCCTTACCTATTAGCGTAACGTGGATTTGCCAGATAGCAGAGAAGCGCTCAAACGATTTTTCAACGGTTTTCTCATGATGAATAATGTTTCTTTTTCATAGAAGACAGATGCAATACTGTATTTAACTGAGAAAAACAATTTCTAAAAGTGATGCTTCGATTGCTTATTAAAAGAAAATTCAAAATCACAAGATTTTACTTTAATAAAATTCTACTATTTTTGTGTACATCAGCAATATTATTCAGGAGCTTTTCGAAATTAATGTTAAAGTCACGTTCCGCTGCTGAAACGCACAAATCATTCAACCGAGTACCCGACATTATAATACCTGTCGTTATTTTTATCCATTTTATGTTACTAAACCCATGTCGAAGAATCATACGTAAGATCTTGAATACTAGATTTGATTCTATAAGGTCATATATGCTCAGGCGTACAAACATAAAATATATTACTATCTGATTTTTTAGACCTGGGAGTGTTCTGTCACAGGTGGCAGCCACGACAAGAAATATTACCGTTGGAAATGCCTGTTTTAGTGGCCATGATTCACAATAGAGATCACCAGTACTTTTTAATTTTGAATCTTTCTGGATCAACTTGAGAATTTGAATTTAATCGCATAATAAGCAAACAAAAGTTTTCATTTGTACTATAGATGGTTTTAAGAGTTCGCTTTCCAAAAAAATTGTTAATCATTACTAAAATGACAGACGGTAATTTATTTCGAGAGATGAATGATGATTAACATTGCATCTAATTGAATACATAGCTCAATATCAACCTAAAAAAATAGAAAAGAGCGAATGTAAACGGTTTTTTTTCTATTGTATCCATCCTTACAATAAAATCACTTGCTGTTAAATGGTCGGTGGAAGGCCAAACAGTCCCGATAGTACTGGAGCGCCCAATCATGTCCTACATCAGTTATGCCACTATACTTTCTATTGTTTTGGCTTTCTCTCCTCCGCGTGAAAATTAATTTCAAAACTTTTTTCAAAAAAGATCAGCCTGGAATCAATACAATAGAACGTTGGGACTTCGAGAACCGAGTGCAATACGAACATGTTCGGAAGAATATCTATCAAACCTCGAGATGAAATCGGTAATTCATGGTAGAATCCATGGTCTTTGGTCATTTCAAGAAAAATACTCACTGCATTCGGTAGGGTACCATTTTCCCTAAATTCAAATCTCTAAATCGATCCCTAAAAAAATCCATATTTCAGAAAATTCATTTTGACGTTAATTTTGGCCAGAACCAGTTCAACATGAATTTTTTGAAATGGAGATTCTTTTAGGGATCGATTTAGGGAAAATAGTACCCATTCCTGCATTCAGTATTGAGAGCTTGCTAATATTGGAATTTCCAAAAAAATTGAAATCAAGAGACCAGAAAAACGGCCAAAACGATATTCCAACACTTCCGACTTCCAATTTACCGACGTATGAGTATCCGAAATTTCTTACAGACGATTCATATCAACTTCAGACTTACTAACGAAAATCGAATGCCCAACTTCAATACAAATAATCGGTGCGAACGTATCGGAATCCAAGATATCCGTTATTGATTTCACTACCGGCACTGATTCTGAAAAATTCCAGAATATTTAACTGAGTTAAGGATCTCACTGCATACTATCTATTGATACCAATATATTTCTACAGTTTCTCTAAACACGCGATCACTCAACATTGTCATTAGGGATATCTTCAGGGATCCGCGGGTCGCCTAAAGAGGGTGTTGGTGGAGACAATAATCATACTCACACTCTTCTTCTTCACTAAAGCCACATAACAACTATCTTCATCTTCACACTCTACCTTTCACATCTTTATCCTTCTATCTTACAGAGTTGTAGGGCCAAAGTAAACGAGCCATATTCGTATATAATTCTCGATAACTGCATGCGACTAGTTTGTGCGAATGTTTTTAGACATTTAATTTTCAGTGCAATGTAATTATGATCTGATCTTACTAATCACTTAGTACCTTCAATCAATTTTTATTTCGTTGCATTCAATTCAAAAATATTTGGAAATAGCAAGTTTATATAAAAATCAAATATATTTCTCATAAAAAAATTGAAAAGAATGTACGTGGATTGTATAATAGTGGAAAATGATTTGATTCTTATTCAGAATCATTCTTATGTAACGTCTTTGATGTTTTACTTTTGTGGAAGATTTCTTATTCAAATACTTGAAAAGTCAAAGTAATATATTTCTTTCATCTCAGGATGGTAACGATATTATATTATATGTAAATAAATACAAGACTCAAATATATATATCTCATTCTCTAGCGAACATAGTGACTGATCTCTACCCAAGTCATACAGAACGGTTAGTATACGGCGGTAAACGAATACCAAACAGCATTCCATAGAATTTCGTTTACGAGCATTGGTTTACGGAACACTTACAGGGACGTTACTCAAGAGCACTGAGCGATACGTAAACAGGTCCGCATACGGTCTTTTTTCTGACCTTTCCGCCAAGAATATCTCCAATGTATCCATATACGTTCTCATATATAGCAATGAAAACCACAAGCCACTCGGTATACCACAACCCCGGAGAGCTCATAAGGGTGGTTCTTCAGATTACTACATAAACGGGATGTATTTATTCCGTATCCAATCCGTAATTATTCTATGTTATACTTACACATTACATGTGATGCATACTTTGGTTCTGAAGGAATATGTAAAGATGGAAAGGGTATCGTGCCCCATTCGTTCTGCTATGTTGCTGTTAATTTTCAATATAACTTCGTCGTAGCAATGGGAATTTGAAGTAATAGGACTTCATTATACACTACGGAACCCCCAAAGGATATCGTAGCTGATCCTTACAAAAAAAAACAGATAGGCATAGCTACATCCAACTCATGCTAACTATAGAAAAACGCAGTGGGCCATGGTTTTCATCATTACTCCCTAGCGTTAAAAGATTGTGTCTTCTGAATGTCACATTTTTGTCGTCGACATTTTCCGTGGTTGACGACGGTCGTAACCCCTAACCTCAGTAATGGCAAACTTCAGATAATTTTCCGTTCTAAAAACGGTCCGTTACCGGACACAGTGTATAATGCATCATATTCGATCAGTATACGGTCTGTTTACGATACCGATACAATACTGACCGTATTTCTACGCCAGATAATACGGTTAAATAAGGACCGTATAAATAGCGAGAATTGGCATATCTAGTCCTTTTTGACAGCATTTACGAGTCGTTTGCAAATCGTAAGCGACACCGTTAAGATCGACATGGGCTGCGATTATAACACTTTAGTTGATATAATCGTCAGGAATCCTTTGAATCTGTCAAATCGGATAGACTAGATGTAGATCGAACAGTTTCAAAGCGCTAGGAGAATTTTAAGCGTAGTTTTAGACGATTTTTTAGAAGGATTTCGAACGTGTGAAAGTCAGCAAAGCGCCAACCTTTTTACTTAAATTTCTTTCTTATGAATTCCGCTAGGTGAATAATATCATTATTTATATCGGGTTTCTTTTGTGTTCACCGTGAATGTTGGGACTTTCACTGTTAACTGCATTGTTCATCAACTCTTCGTCCCCCATACGCTTCCTCTTGTTCCAGCTCTCTTCGGTCATATCATCGATGCAGAATTTCGCTTATTTTATTTCAAGTACAATTTTCACGGCACTTCAGAAAATGACACTCTTCGATATTAGTTCAAAGACTGCTCTCTATGCTCCACTAATTATTCTTCTGCTTCAACCATTGAATTCCAAGTTGAATTTTCGTTTTCGATGATTTCCCCATTCGACGACATACAGATTACCGTGTCGATCGAATGACAAACCGACGGGCCCATTCAGTTGGTTCGATTGTCCTCCTCCACCGTTTCCACCAACAATGACACTTCCCTGTGTGGCTCCTTTGGGCCAACGCATGATTCGAGCATTCCCTCGATCAGCCACATAGACAGTGCCCAATTGATCGACAACGACTCCTCGAGGATATGACAATTGATTGAGACCATTTCCTTTTCCTTGACCACCAGCCACGACAATGCCTTGTTTTGCACCTTCCACCCATTTCATCACACGATGATTTCCCCCTTCAGGCACGTACACTGAATGATCTCGATCGACGAATACGTATTGTGGGCCAGAGAGTTGATCGAGACGATCTCCACCTCCATTGCCACCTGCAACCACTGTTCCTTGAGATTCTCCTCTTCGATATCGTCTCACTTCATNCGATGTTGGAGATGATCGTTTCTCCACTTGTCCCATTTCGACGAGGCCATCGAACCACTCTTTTATTCGAATTATCGCAGATGATGAGACTATCAGTGTCTTTGTCGACAATCACATCCAATGGGTTAGACAACTGATGAGCTCCACTTCCTTGTCTATTTCCACCGGCAACCACTTGACCACTCGCCTCGCCCAATTTCCATTTCGTAATGCGATGATTGAATTGATCAGCGACGTAGACAGTTTGATCATCATCAACATACAGAACCCATGGGTTCAAGAGTTGATTGATTGCATTTTCTACAGCCACAGTTATACCATTTCGTTGCCAATGAGCATTTGCACAGAACGTTTTACTTTGTGGAGACCACATAGCCTACGCAAAATAGAAAAACATTGGTGAAACAAAAAGAAGTGGAGGGGTGTGAACAATTTTTTCATGCAAGTAAGATTTAGTATCAAACAAAAATTTTGTCTAGTTAGATTTGGAACTTTATTGTAGAGAACTACTTTCATTCGAATACCTATATAGTACAGTAGAAAATCACTGATATTTATGTTTTAAGTGACTGCTTCATGATCCATTTATTCGCTCTCCAATTTGACTTTTCTCTTTGATGTGTCTGATGTTTTCAGTCTAAAATTTTCATCCGAAAGACACTGATAACATTCCTGAAATATGCCTTTGGTATATATTTGGAGGAAATTATGATGAAATTTGAAAGAAAATAAAAAAGTACAATGTTTTCTAACAAAATTCCGCGTTGTGTGAAAGGTTTTGTAATTTAAGATCGTTTAATAATAGCTACACACAGCTTTTCTTCTTTTATGATTCGAATGATCAATAATTCATTTCGATCGAATTTTCGGATTTAAAAAAATTGTCCAGACAAATGCATTGGTTATCCCTTACTTTATTTTTAAATGTACTCATAGAAGTCTGCCATAGTATGGAGAATTCTGTTAGTGCTATTTATTCATGTGTTCTATTGTAAAAAGTACCAGACAATGATTACTGATCATAGCCCTAAAACGGCATTAGTCATCGGAAAAAGATGCCCTATATATTGAAGTAATGTGGACGAATGTAAAAAGTCCCCATGTCTACTCGTACACTGTGGTACGCGTGAAGTCACGTACGACTGGTATGCGTGACGAACATAGAGGTTACGTCACGCGTACCAAGTGTGACTACATGCGTACCGACTGGTGTATATACACCCTTGATATACACCGCACCACAGCACGTAGCAAGCGTGCGTACAGTGTGTCTCAGATCTCTTATTCATTGATTTTCATCCTAGATTCAGTGCCGAAAATATAATTAGCTCGTTAAATAAATTTATTTCTATGTACAAAATATATCAAAGTCAAAAAATACAAAGATTCACACAAAAATTTGAAATTATTTCACACAGAAAATTCTTATAAAATTCCCAAGATAAAAAAATAAGACTTTAATCTGAAAATAAGAAATAGAAAATTTCAATCTAAAAGTGAAGGAATAGAAATAATTTAATCTAGAAATTACAAAATTTTTATTATTCAATCTAAAGAAAGAATTCGAAAACGTTTTAAACAGTCTAAAAATAATTATCTAAAAAAATTGAATTATTTTCATAAAATGTAATTCAGTTTATTTTAATGAATAAGATTCTTTTAAAAAACAAGTATCCTCTCATCAAAAATGATTCTATTAATTGAACTAACGTTTAACGGTTTTACAACGATATTTTCTTTGTTATTTATTGGTTGAAAAAGGTGAACGAATAGAAAAATTGGAAAATGTCATGCTTCGTACGTATGACGAACGGAAATCACACGCAGTACGCATAACGTACAGTAGTTATGCTCGGTACGTGTGACGAACGTGATATGTCATACGTACCGATGCGTACCACATGTGATGTAACGCACACCAATAGAGTACGAGTAGATATGGGCCATTGTTAGTGTTGACGTGGACAGCTAGTACGGGGTTCTAATAACAGAATCATCCTATTGGATATTCGATAGAAAGAATTCTTTTAAAAAGGCAGATGTACATCCTGAATGCCATAAGTTCACGACGACTACCCAGATAGACAAACATTTGAAAAAACGGGTTTAAACGCACAATCGGGAACGCCGATTGTGAGTCACTAACGCTCATTAACAACACGCAAGAAACGCGTTTTTTACGCAGAGTTTTCACTTTCCGAGCGTGAAACGGATAAAAACTCTAATTTTGATTG
>OENT01001529.1:0-31279 GCA_900239685.1 Rotaria macrura
GGTGTTACAAAAAATCATGTTATGACCATTCTCGAGGTTCTCGTGCGTTCTCTCTTAAATCTGCTTTAATTTTGATACCATGTTAACTTTCTTCCATTCAGCTATGACGTTAGACCTGATAGATATATGTTTTAATTTTTGTTTTTTTGACTAGATTAGCACAGATAGATCTACTGTATGATGAATTATAAGATTTTGAAATGCTTGAAAATACTAACATAGTCGCGCTTTTTGGAAGACATAGATTATCATCGTTTATATACCAATGACAAATGATAATTATTTTAAAGCTTTCAATAAGTTTAGATTTATGAAAATCTAACGAAATATAATCGAAGTCAATTAATCGAATTTTTAACTATGAGTTACCATGAGCATTAATGAGTGCATAGATTACTTATGCAAGTTATGTAGATCTAAATATGTTTAGAAAATCGAACAGTTCATCATTCACAAATGCATCACTACGATAACACTGTACGTCGAAGATCGATTAAAATACGAAAATTTTCAGGCGTAAAGACTTTTATTAAAGTAAGTAGTTTTTGGAAAAGAAAAATTGAAATACAAGCAGAAAATTTGTTGACCTGGTGTCAGTTATGTAGAAGTCATATTATAACGATAATTGAATATCTTAACCCTTTCTGAATCTAGTATTCGATTCCGGGAAGATGGCGGGTCGCAAAACCACTTGATGTTACCTTTTGGTCACATCCGGCCGTAACGGTACAGGCATGTAAAAAAATTGATTGTTTTTCTACTTAAAAGAATCCGATGGTTTATACTTTTTCTTAATCAATACCATGAAACTAGAACAAAGATTATGCTTCTACCTCCTCCCTCAATACCTCAACTGAGTTATCGCTAGAATAACGTGAAACATCACGGAATTATGTAAACTTTGCCTGTTTTCTTGAGATAAGACTCAGAATTTAGAGAAGCTCTGGGAGTTTTCGAACTCGATTACATCTTACCATTCACAATCATTGCTGGATGCTTCGAAAACTCCCAAAGCTTCTATAAATTCTAGGTCTTATCTCAAGAAAACAGACAAAATTTTGCACAGTTCCGTGATATTTCACAGTATCCTGTCAATAACTAAGTTGAGGCATTGAGAGAATAGATAGAAACATAATCTTTGTACTAGATTCATGGTATGGATTAAGAAAAAGTATAAACCATCAAATTCCTTTAGGTAGAAAAAAGATCAATTTTTTTACATGTTTGTACCTTTACTTCCGGATGTGACCAAAAAGTAGCATTCTTGTTTTTTCTTATATAATTCATTATTGAAACACTGTCATTAGTAGTGACGGAAACAGAGAATTTATCAACAAAAGTTTTGCAGTTGGTACTTCCAATATCGACTTTTATTAGATGTTCGAAACAGTGATAGTTCTGACTGTGGAGATTCTCCATGGTTCTCAGCTCTCATCATGCTGCTTTGAGAAAGTAAAGTGCATTTATCTTGAATGAAAGGTGAATAAATTGTGACATTACTGCACTTAATTATCATGATATCAGAACGATGTTCAGCACAAGTTTTGAAACAGTTTTGATAAAACAATTTCAAAATGTGCCCATTTGGTACCATCCGGCCGGAAAGAGTTAAATTAGAATCATCGAGAATATCTGAAACCCCAAGTCTTGCCGCCATGCATAGCTTCAAGATAAAAATTTTAATAAAATCCAACTACGTAGATGAATGATAATTGATTTCGAGAAAAAAATAACAGATTTTCTGAAGCGAAGAACACTGTCGTAATTCTTCTCAAACTATACAGAGATTCTTTCTATCTAAACCATGTCTATAGTCGTATTCGAACGAACCGTATAAATTAGTCTGATCTTGTCCATTTATCAATCTTTGTTTCATCTCAAATGATCGAATTCTTGTCATCCTATGAATCGAAATTTTGAAAAGATCTCAAAATTCTATGATTCAACCATAACTCATGTTGTTTGTTGCATCGAAGTAATTTCCACTGTATATTTACAACGGAACAACGACATAGCTATAAATTTATATATACATAATAAGCAAGAAGAAGCATTTTCAAAGAAAACAACAATTATATTTTTTAATAGCTAAGTAAACTTTAGCATATCAATTCTGTAAAGATTATTACATTGATCACAAATAAGGCCAAGAAATGCATTACACTATCGTTTTCAAAATCATCTAGCTGCAAAGCATTCTAGCTGAAATAAAGTAAAAACAATATATCACAAACAAACAATAGTTGTGTTAATAAAAATTCACTGAGTTCATTCAATAGATAACTGATAGTTTTCATTCATTTTTGTCCGGTATATACACAAAAACGATTGGATGCTTGAGTAGGTTCGCTGCTGGAAATGTTAAATGTGATAAATCGATATGATTTATGTGAGTATGCTTTTGAATAAATGATTCAAGTTGACATTGCTCCTCATGTGACAATATATTAGAATGTGAAGTTGATAATATCAATTGATTATAGAAAATATACCAACTGTTTGGTTGATAATCATGATAGAACATCAATTTGCTATTTGTTTCATTTGAATCGCATAACATAGCTAACATTTTATATCGAAATAAACGATGTTCAGTATTGTCTTCTAGTAAATTGTCAATTGAAACCTTTGCATTAGGTAAAAATATTGTATTAGATTTTGGTTGTGTTCGGATTAATAGACATTCAGGTTTCGATAGAAGTAATTCCGTACTACTTGTAAGATTGTATTGATTAATAGCCATTTGTACGGTTAAAAATTCTTTTGTACTAGAATCTAGTGTTAAATAGGTATGTTTCTCATTATTAATGAATGTCAACCACGGAATTTGATACCATTCATTGACTATTTCATTGTAAATAGCTGATAGTTGTGGATAGGTAAGACTTTTTTTCGTTGATACACGAGAAGTTGTATCATGTTTGAGCGAATGTGTTGAGTTCGATCTTGATTTAGAAACATAGGACGAACCATTGGAATTAAAGCAATGATTTCGAAGAGATTGGTTTGGATTCGGCATGGTATCATCTAATATATCGACTAATGAAAACAACAGAATACTTGTTGACTTAACCCTCTACCCCCGATAACGTTTCCTGGAGAACAATCGATAAATCATTCACAGAAATATAGTATGGACGATGCACTCAATATGTGTATGGTATGGAGAATTCGCCCGAAGCCTCATTCCTTTGTAGATACTAGTTTGGCTACTCCCATGAATACGAAGCAACGTAGTAATTTTTAACGAAAGGAAAAGTCAATCTTTACCATCGGCTATATGATAGGGTTGAGTAGCCAACACTGAAATCGATTCCATTTTATTTGAATCCTTTGAAAACAAACTAGCCTAACATATGAAAATTGTTAGTTGCGAAATATATATTATTAGTGGAACAAGACGTTGAGTGTGACTGCAGTCGTATCTCGAAATGTGAATAAAATTTTTCAAATTTTTCTGACCTACCCTCGAATTTATTCGTTGACAGGAGTGAATGAAAAAACAAATTATAGTCGTAGTCATGAAGGTCTATGTTTAATGATCTACAGGAAACTATGCATATACTAACATACAGGTGTCCATTCATCTTGAAATTAGAAACTGATTACTTTCCTATGTACAGTAGTAGAATCATTGAATAAGTTAAAAGAAAGAGAAGTGTTTCAGAACCGTACCTAGAGGATAGACGAGCATCGTCGTCGGTTCCTTTTGTTCCTCTTCATATTGTTCAAAACCAATATACGATGTTTTCTCATCGGAAAGTATTCCTTCGAATCCAATACGAGATGATCTTGATTGCATAACGTTCGTCTATCTGAAAATATCACAGTACTCTATTTGATTGATGCATAAGAAATCAAAAAAATAGAAAAATATTGAAACCATAAAATAAGATTTTTAAACTGTACGGTACAAAGACAATAATTATTTAAAACAAAAATACAATTTCAATATGTCTTCTGGAAACTATTACTCATAACAATAGAATATATATCATAAACAAGAACGGTAAGAAAATAACTTGGAATGATGTATTGAAAAGGAAGGCTCCAACGAGGTAGTTCAAATGGAATCTTGTATGATCTAAAAGAGAAATATTCTCTAGGAAAATATTTAAAAAAATAAAAACTGAATTCATTAATTTTACGTAAATGGTGGTAATGATACTTTAAAAGTTATTATTGCTATAAATATTCCCATTTCGATTGTTATACATAAATTTCCTGCTTGTTCAAAAATGACTTTAAATCCCTACAAAGACTCAATAGAATTATTACATTGCTAAATGTTTTTTTTTATTATCAAACTTTGGGATTCTCAAATGCCATAATAAATATAATTCCAAAGAGTGTCAACGATGCAATCCAGCTAAAAACTCTATCACAAGTAGAAACGGAAATTTTATTATTTAATTCAACCATGATTGACTAACTCTCGTAGATCAATATGTTTCGAAATAGCATTATGTTCTATTTCATATTTTGATTTGGAATTCCAACATGCATAGACAAAACCCTTCACTAAACGCAAAAATATTCTTATGTATAGATGTAAACTAAAAAAGGCTTACTTGTCTGAAATATGATTGAGCCAATAGTTACAAAGGATATTGATATACTTATTAAAACGAATATTTGAATGAGTAATGAAACAGTTGTAAGTGAAGAAAAGTTTTTCTTTTCAAGAGTCTATAGAAAAACAAAATATCATAAGCAAAGAAAAATGTTTAATGAAATAATAAAACAAACTAAGATTAATGGTACTGTTGAGATTTCGCCATTTGCTGCAGATCTATAAAAAAAGAAAGAAAATGAATTTTTCTGAGTCATTTTTATCATAGAAAATATGCAACACTATGAATAATAAAGTAAACATGTACACAAACACTAATGAATTATAAATAGTTTCGATGATATCTTCATAAAAAAGAAATAAATAATAAAAACTCATTTTGATTGACATAATTGTAAGTCGATGTCAAGGTGATTTTATTTGACGATAGTCGAGTCATTTCGAAATGTAAAACTAGAGAATTTTATAATAAAAAATGTGTACGTAACTCAGATGTGAAACTGTGATATATAATCGGCATGCTTTCGATATCTAACTCGCATCTTTGTCATTATATTTCCACTGAATCACACGTCTATTCATATACATAGTAGATAGTTTATTGTTGAATAGTAATTGATGAG
Organism: Rotaria macrura; assembly: GCA_900239685.1. Classification (NCBI taxonomy): domain Eukaryota; kingdom Metazoa; phylum Rotifera; class Eurotatoria; order Philodinida; family Philodinidae; genus Rotaria; species Rotaria macrura. The sequence goes on from OENT01001529.1 coordinate 5,197, forward strand.
TGTCTGTCATGATCTGTGATGATACATCAGATATGAATTTTCGATGATATGTTTCAAAAGATGAGTTCCACAAACTATTCATCTAATGAGTGGTCTGAAAAGAGTTAACATTAGCGAGATGCAATAAACAGTGAAGAAACTGTTCACTGAACAATTTTCTGCTCATGAATATATCTTTTTTCAACTATGTAATTTGTTTTGTATTTTGTTCATTTACTGAAAAGCTATGTCAACGAGTAGAAAAATAGAAACAGAAAAGATATGTTTTTAATATTTTCAGTCAAGTCAAAGTTAACTCTAAATGAAAAAAAGATCTTCATTATTGATCTCGAGATTAATAACGAGCAGAGATTTCATTCTAATACATAACTCGAATATGGACAAGAATTTCTCAACATACTGCAAAAGAGATGTTAATTGTGTGTAACCCATCGTCATTATTCTCAAGTCGATTTACATAAAACTAAGAATATCTATTAAAAGCATAGAAGAGTCAGGAGAACACAGAAGAAGTATGATAAACATATGCAAAGTTCCTATGTAGTAATCTCACAATAATTTTGATAATCAACATAGATGCACATGTCTTTGCTTGAATAAATAAGGCGCTTGAAAGAGAACCACTATGAATAACAATCAAGGACATTTGAGAAATTCTTCTCTTTTTTCGAACAGCAGGTCTTTGAAAAGTTGAATTTTACATAAATATCTTTTTTTTAATTGTATGATCGTGAGTATCGGGTGAAAGATATCGTTTAGCGTAGAGTCCTTTGTAAAATATTTAACTTCATTTTCTATTGAGTTCGAGAATCTTCTATAAACTATTTCGATTCATCATCTAGTCATTACATATGAGTATTGGAGTAGAAATAACGAATATTTCTATTCTAATTCATAGAAGGAGATTTGATTCAAAAGTAAAAGTAACCCTTCAAAAAACACTCAAGTTCAATTTACGACGAAGACAAGCCATTCAGTTTGATTGTATCCACATACATGTCGATATTTGAATATGAATGACTTCCATCGTCAAGAGTGTTACTCGCATTCTTTATGAAATTTCAACGGTCTCTCACATATGCTAGATTTTGATACAATGAATCTCGTGCGAGTTCATTCGTTTTTCAAAGAAATGTTTACTTTTCCAACGAAGTAGAATATACACATTGACCGTTCACTTGTGATTCATCCATAAGAGTGTATCCAGTTGTATGAGATTCAGTCGAATTAATTGATAAACAAATGCTATGTTGTGGAACAATTTCCAATACTGCCCAACACCTATATCGAGAAAATAAAATTTCAAATACATATTTTTCACACTTTCAAATATATGAATTGATCGCATCGTAATCATTTTAGATATGACTTTACTCAAGATACTAGACAATAAATCAACAATGTATAAAGGGTTTCTTTTATGTTTTTCTCATCAGATTGTAAAGTTTAGTTTTTCAAAATCTAATACAATCACACAGCAATCCTACCGTAGAAAAGACAATGTGTGTGTATGAAACTGAAGATGTTTACAATTTTAAAAAATGAAGGATTTTATCAGTGGCAAGTCCGGCTGTTTGTTCTTGTTTCTTTTTTACTTAGAGATTCTTAAAATTCCGTTTATCGATTTCTATTATATGTTGCCGACTCACTCTTTTGCCAATGACACATGTATTTCTATCGATTCACTTTTTGATCTCTAGACACGTTTTAAATTTAGTAAAACTTGAGATGTTCCTCCCCATAGTACTATAACGAAGTTGATAATAACATACCAAAAAATATTTAGAATTACACATGTTGTTAAACCAAGAATAACAGCCACATTAAACCCTATGATCTAAACAATCTCGAATGATAACTTTTATAAGACTATTCAAACACTTACTCCTTTTCGTGTTTGTTTCACTTTAGTAAACATAAGTGGCATTGCAAGTACGGAACCAACTAGAATTTCAAGCATAATTCTCAAGTAAATATCATTAGTAAAATCTACCCAAAGCCATCGTAGTCATCAGTATGGGATCTCCAATAGCAGTATAATCATCAGTCACTGGATTTTGAATATTCGAACCAACAATAAGGGTTGCAATGATCTTAAAAAGACAAGCATAACTATCAATCATATCATGGGTTCTTTGAAAGTTTTTACTGTGACAATGAAAAGTGAAGTTTTCAAAAAAGTCAATATCGAAATAATCGGTTGAATAAGCGAATGCAGCAAGAGAACAACAAAGGTTAATGTCCAACAATAGATCGGAATTACTTTCATATATCTTTCAACAAACGCATTCTTTTAAATACGAACATAACAGAAAGAAAAACGTTTATCTTACTGCACATGGAACAGTGTTGAAAATGTTTGACTACCAGCTAATGCATAGGTTATCATAACGATCGTTCTATTCAACGAGTAAATAGAATAAGTATTCACCATAAGATTCAATACATACGAGTACATAAATAGAAGCAATGTGAATAAATACGGAAGAAAATACGGTAGTGTAACTTCACCAATCGAATGAAAATTTGGATAACATTGCTCTGTCTTTTCGCTGCTGTACTCTATAAAGAAGAGAAAGTTTTAAAAAAATACTAATGTGCAAAAACAATCGTGGGTGCAAATATTGACAGTAAATCAATCAGTAGACAAGAAGAAATGAAGTTGCATGCACTAGCATATCAAGTAGTTATAAAGATTCAGATAAGAAAATACTATGAACGTATTAAACTATCGATGAATATCGTTTTAAGAGTTCGTTTTTACATGATATATTTTGCAACACATTATATGAAAGAAAAAAAAAGATGAAATCTATTAGATTAGTTTAAAATATTGATTGAGACTTTGTTGAAATCAAATCACTATTAAAATTGATATTTTCTCAGTAAGAAGCAAAAAGTTGTATCGTTGTTATTCTAAAAGATGTAGAGTGGTCGATCCTAATTCCATCACCATTTTCAAAAATTTCCAGTAAAACCTTTACATCTCTACTTCTGCTTATTCTTTTGAGAAAATTTTTGATTTCCGGAATAGACAAAACATTTCTCTGTCGATTCATGTGCTTTTTATCAAACAGCCATACGATACGGATGAACACTGAGTAAAAAAGAACAACCTACTTTCACTTTTTTCTTGTTCTGTTCTATTCTTAATTCCATCACTACAGCTACTTTTCTTTCCCAATGACATCATTCACAGCAGAAAGAAAGCATTTTATTAAAAAAACTGCATTTCGATCGTGAAAATGCCACCATTTTCGATGAACACTCTGATTATTAGATTCATCACGTTGAGCTCTATCGACTCATGTTCTTTTCACTATTTTTAAATGTAACTTTCATCTCTTTTTTATGAAAAAGAATCAATTTTTCACGTGATGTAATAATGTCGAGTAACTTTATTCCATCACTCCAGCTATTCTTCTTTCCTTATTCCATCACACAATAGAAAATGCATGGGAAAATATTCACGGTCAGTAAAAAATATCTTGACGCTACTTTAAGTACAGAATTTCGAAATAAAGTTGACATAAGAAATGAAGCTGAATATAAAGCTCATCTGTAGGTACAAAAGACAGAAAATTTCGACCATCTATTATCGGGATTTACTCTTTTCAAACAATAGCGCTGTTTCTAAGACTTCTTACTCTACATTTACCGTTTTTTTTTCATTAAGTCGTAACAAAAAGGATGAGCTTTGACTCAAATATGGGAAACAAAATATTGAACAAAATGCAGAATCACAACTGTGTAATTCTGTTACATGCCAGATAATAAGTAGATCGAATTTTAATTTGCACACATGTAAATTTCATATGATTAATTGGTTTACAATAAAATCTATCAGTGTAATTCTATAATCGCAGAAATGGTTCCTCCTTCTTAACTCAAGCTATCATTTTCTGAAAAGTTCATTTCTCAAAATGTCGAAAAATGCTTGTGTTGTAATCTAGCTTAGTGGCGGCGCGAGGGTTGGGTTCGGGTGGGCTCAGCCCACCCACAAGAAAATTTCTGGCGCCACTACTAGTCTAGATACTTGATAATTTTTTATTATTATTTATTGACAATAAAAATACTATCACTACAGTGATGAAATTTTGATTACCAATTTTTTTTTCGCTTGCGGAATAATTTTGAAACACTTGCTACTAATACAGAGGAATTATACTTTTATATTCAGCTTCATTTCTTATGTCAACTTTATTTCGAAATTCTGTACTTTTAGTAGCGCCAAGATATTTTTCACTGACCGTGAATATTTTCCCATGCATTTTCTATTGTGTGATGGAATAAGGAAAGAAGAATAGCTGGAGTGATGGAATAAAGTTACTTGACATTATTACATCACGTGAAAAATTGATTCTTTTTCATAAAAAAGAGATGAAAGTTACATTTAAAAATAGTGAAAAGAACATGAGTCGATAGAGCTCAACGTGATGAATCAAATGACCAAAGTTTCAATGAAAAAAGAGAAGTTTTTCAAACTGAAAACAGGTTTCTTTCGTGAGCTCCATGTATTTTTGCTGTAGTGATGTAATTAGGAATAGAGCAGAATGGAATAGAAAAGAGAGTAGGTCTCTTTGTTTTGATCACTCCTTCCTCATATCTTATTGTTGTTTGATCAAAAATATATGAATCGATAGAGAAATATTTTGTCTATTCCGGAATCAAAAAATTATTTGAAACAGACATCGGCAAGTTGATATATTTAAAGTTCTTTTCAAGATTTCAATTCGGTGATGGAATTAGGGATGACCACTCTATAAGAATTACTTTAAGTTTCAGTGAAAAGTATTGTATTTGCCTGAAATGAAACTAGAGATTAATTTTCACGCTATGAAAGTCAAGATCGGTCGATGTGGGATAAAATTCCGCATAATAGATAACTGATTCTTTTGCATGATTTAAATCCATTCAATTTTGAAGAAATCATTCATATGAACATCCTTGTCAAGAAATACGGAATAGCTTCGATAGGAAAACACTAGAAATCCCATGTAAAAAAAATCAATTTTAATAATCAAAACATCGATTTTAATCATATACCTTTAATCAATACTTTTAGCTGTAATAATCACAACGAAATCAGATGATATTTGAAATAATCGATTATCATCTGATTTTGTTATGCTTATTACAGATAACACCATTAATTAAAGGTATATGATTGAAATCGATTATTTGTTTTTTACATGGGATATGAAAACAGTATTCAAGCCGGATATATTCATTGCAAATTTCAACCAACATTCTGTGTTTGCCAACAGGAAGTGGCTGAAAATCATCATTAGAAAAAGTCCGGAAATACTACTTCCATTGTCCAGAAATTTCTAGCGTTCTTCTGCAGAATACGAGAAATTTTCAAGCATTTTTCTGTCGCTCACTGTACTATCCTTTCGTCGGAATCATTGAATTGACTCATTATTATTCGCAGTTCTTTCTGTCTTTTTTTAAATACTATTTAGAAACATAAACACGTCAAACATCATGTAGAATTGAATGGTATTCTTCGTTGACTCAATAATTACTTTCATAGTCTCTATTGGAACTTAATGTGAAATAGAACAGTGATAGACATTGACAGATACATTACTTTTTAAAACTCTATTTCATAGCAATGGAATCAATTAAGATAAATCTAAGATGTGAATTTATTATTCATTGACAAACAAGTGTAAGAGAGAATACTAAGCAGTTTGAAAATACAACATCAATCAAATAAAGAAGTAAAGCACACACAATGTTTAAATTACCGTCGCAAATACAACGAAGACACGTTTATTATGACCTAAATATATATATGTAAGATAGCATACAGATTCAATTGTCTTGAACTATGTGCAAAACAAGAGTACTCTTTCGATATGAACTCAAACGTCTACCGATACATTTTTGACGATGAGACGTTTCAATCGAACTAGTTTTCTTTGAAAAAAAATCAATTTGTTTAAAACTCGTTTCATGATAAAATAAAAATGTTATGAAATCAAGCCATGGTAAAGTTGTCAAATAAATTAAAAATATTCTTCGATATGAATTTAATGATACATCGAAAATTTTAATTATTAATACTGGTAGAGTACCAATGATATTACTTATGACGAAGACACATACAGCTAGAAGACGTTTTGAACTACGATCAACCATTAGTAAGCGATCAGATTCTGTGAAATCTGTAAATACTAATGAACAGAAAAAGACAGTTGCCAAAGATTTTCGTTTCAGACTACACATATTCTTATATGAAGCATATATCCATGATAATGTTAAGAAATCTATTAGAATAAAAAGGCCACATGCAATTATAGTTGGTATTATAGATTGCTCATCATAATTAGTTGTAATGAAAATTTTTCTTCTTGCTGTCATTGTTGTTGTTTGACAAAGTTCGATAAAAAGTGAACTACTATCATCATTCATCGTTGAATGTATAGAGAGAAAAAGTATCGATACGAAATAATTCAAAACTAAACCAAATATTAAACAAGATTTCGAATAAATTGAACTTTTCTTATTCACTGTTGAGTCCCAAAAATGTGCTGTTTCGCCAACTATGATAAGTAATAAATCGAATGTCGAAAGTAACAATAGAAAATGAATCAAAATTTCGATCGATAAACAATGATTGAAATTAATTATAGATAAACAAGAGAAAAATAGTATTGTGCATCGAATAATGCAAATAATGGCATGATGAAATATATAGAAGTTATAGACTGGATGATGATTCGATAATTGTTTACAATAGCAATCAATCACTGCATTTGACAGTCCAACTAATAGTTGAAATATGAAAAATGTGGCCAAAATACCACTAAAACTCATGAGAATCAATAAATGTAAAATGGGAATGCTATTCAACGATGTCATAGTTCGTATGTTATTTTCAATGATTACTAACTAACTGTATTTCAATGTTTGTGTGAATGGATTGTTGTGTGTTGGCAAACAAATCAAACGAACTAATGGTTAAGCAAACATACGATTGACGTCCTTCCTCATTCTTATGTTTTTCATGATGATAGAAGCGATTTTTCTTTTATTCATTATACTTCTATGATAATTTTCTTCGAAATTATATTCTTATCTTTTGAAATAGTTTATCACATCGAATACGATCGACGCGATGAATCCTATCCTAAGCCTTCACCAATATAAGCAATGCTGGACAAAAACGAATATCATCGATTCTTACCGTATCTCCTCGATATATCATGTGTTGATCCATAGGTAGGTGATTCTTTTGTATCTAGAGGAATAAGCATTTCCTCTTGATGAGTCTAGACAATAAAATTCAAATAATACAAGGTTTGCATTGAGCTACTGCATGATTAAACAGGCTAACCTCTTTTAAATTTTCAATATTTCGCCAATAAACCTTTTGTAAGACTTCCGTGAAGAAAAATATTGATATTACCTTTAAGAAAAAACAACGATGAACTTGAAATATATGTATGCGAAGAAGAATGAATGGATTTACTTGAACAGAATAACAAATTACAACACAAATGACGAATGGTCCGAAACCACAATCAGCTAATGCAATTGGTAAACCAAAAACACCAGTACCGAGAATAGTCGCAATTGTAATGAAGTCTATGTGTTAAACACAAATCATTTTAATATACTCAATTTTTATGATACTTACAAAATTGAGAATAATGGAAAATGATTTCATAAAGAATACCGCCCAAAATCATTTTCTTCTAGTCTAATATTTTTACTAAATATAAAAATCGTGTAGTTTTATCGTACTTTTTCTTAATAAATTTCATATATATATATATACGTTTGTCCTTGTATTTATTTTTATTAAAAATCAAATATAATTTCAGACAGAACGTATAAGTAGGATCAACGATTATCATGAGCGAGAACAAGCGAAAGAGGTACACGCGAGCGAGTATATTTGAATACGAGACAGTATATATTAGTTACCCTGAAGAAACATAAGCCATCCTTTCTTATATATATGCATGAAGTTAACGTTATCGAATGCAAAAAGAAAATCTACAGTATTAATACAAACTGTCGAAATTGATCACAATAGGTAATTTACTTAGAGCAATAAGTGTGAAGGTAAAACATGTTTTTTTTTATCAACTTTTCAATTACGTGATTAATCATTTTTTGATAGACTGATTGACCAATCATGAGACGGAACGAGTCGCTATGGATTGGTTTAAAGTAATGATCAATAGGAATATCTCTGTAAATGTTATTTGTTTACTTTAGTTTTGAACCGACTGTATGCTATCAATATATCAGAAGGATCTTGTTCATTCGTGAATAGAATTATTCATATACAACTGATTTTTGTCTGTGCATAGTGTTTATGTTGTCTATGGAATTATTAATAGTGTTTATACACATTATGTCTTCATTCGATAATACTGCGTTTTAAAGTAAACTGATCTAAAGCTATTGTTTGCTAAGTCTTAGTAAAACAATCCTACCATTGCATAATCTTTCTGATATTAAATTAAAAGAATAGATATGATACAATTCTTTCGTAACAAATCAGTTCGACAATCTACTATGTCTGAATTCTCAATTTAAGTGTAATTCTCATGTTTTTATCAAAGTATATTTTTCTATTTTTAGTTATTACGAAACTTCTAGGTATGAATTCATTTCCATGACATATTCAAAGTATAAATGAACAGAGAGCGATGATTTTTCATTCGTGAACATAAGTTTAATATCAATATAAGAGGTAAAAGTCTTTTTTCTTTCTTTTTTTCTTCTTTATTTAACCTTGATGATTCCAATGTTATAAAAACAATCGATGATGAATTCAGTCGTCTAATTATCGAAAAGAAAAAGTATTCATTTTCAATCGTATTATCTTAGTGATTTTATATTCTTATTCATTTTCTATGGCGAAACTGTAAGAAAAAGTCGATCAATCAATAATCATTTGAATGAACTTTTTTTACGTTTCCAATCCTGTAGTATGGATGCAGCTGCATTGAAACCTGGCATACCAGTAACTCCTCCTATATTGAACGAATTGGATCAAGTAAAGATATATTAATTCCATCAATTGATTTTACCTCCTGGATGATTAGCACTTCCACATAGATAAAGACCGTGAATAGGTGTTCGATGATTTGAACATGACATTGCTGGTCGAAATGAATAGAGCTGATCGAGTGATAATGCACCGTGAAATATATTTCCACCTATTGTTTTACTGAATTCTTCTTGAAACGAATATATTTGAAAAGAAGAAATGTTTACCTGTCAACGAAAATTGTTCTTCTAAATCCGATGGGAAAAGCATGTCACGTCCAACAATAAGTTTTTCAAAGCCAGGTGCATATTCTTCGATTGAATTGATTACACTTCGATAATAATTTTCTTTATATTCATTTGTTATTTTGATTTGTTTGCCATTAGCCAAACGATACGGTGTATATTGAGTAAATAATAGAGCAACATGACTATTCTTAGGTGCTAACGTTGGATCTAATGACGAAGGAATAACCTTGAATAGAAAAGAAATTAATAGAACTATTTTATTTCAAAATATAAACCATTTCAATCAATGGATGTTGACTTGGTTGTCCGTTCAGTGCTTGTTGATAAGCATTTTGTAGATCTGACATTGATTCACTGTTCATATGTATTGTACATTGATGATGTGATTGAAGTTCATTGTCATTTTTATTTGGATTAGCAAGAAAATTTCTTCAATATAAAAAAAAAATTTTATGAAAAAAAAAACGCATATCGAAAGTTACGGTCAAGAGAATAAGATGTAGAGATATGATTTTACTTGACGGGAGAGTACTTACTACTACTCAACAAAATATTTTCTCCTAACTGAACGACAGTGCTTTCTTGTATATCTGCTGATCCAACTTTAGATAAATCACTTTTCAAATCTGTGCGAAACTCTCAGAATCACTAAGCTAAATTCATAAATGGTTTTCTTTTTTGTTCGCATAAGTTATTTACGGTAGTCCTGATAGAGCAAGATTTATTTTAGTTGTTCCACTTGAATAATCCATCTGTAAAATATGTTTTCTCAATTCACTTAATTCCGCATTTGTTTTAATAACATCATCTAATATTAAATTTTTGAAAGTAACAAATGCTGTTGCATTTGAAGCCACTATTTTTCCTTTGATTTCTTCCCCATCATCAAGTACAATACCTTCGACTTTTGAATTACGAATGTCTATATGATTAACATTACAATTCGTACGTATTTCAACACCTGATGAACGAGCTGATGATGCTATAGCATTACTCAAACCACCCATTCCACCTTGAACATAATACCAAGCATCTGAAAATGAGTTTCAATGTTTCAGTTCAGTTCTTTTCATTCCCGAATTAATTAAACGTTTTATTTATAGAAACAATAGATGATAAGTGTATTTATAGAATTTCCCTTGAGAAACCTTCTTTCCGTCTAAGATTGCTAGTTATTTACAGTGAATAGAAAATTTTATATAAATTAATAATTATTAAACAGAAAAATCTATTTCAATCGTAAGGTATAGAAATTTTGTTCCAACGATTTTAACGATTGATAGATTTTGTTTTTAAAATTATGAATAAAAATATTCAGTTATGCATGTTCGATCAAATAATTAATTTCCATTGATTCAACACCTTAGTGTTATAATAATATACTTTATAAACAGAATAAATTATTAGGAAATAGCGAAATCGATTCAACAGATTTTTTGAAAACAAATTTGACTCATCTAATAATATTCATCGTAGATATAAATACTGAATAATACGTCACTGTTACTAAGTCATTTGTGAATGTTGACTAAATTAACATTTACACTCATTTCTTATTTATAAACATCAATAAATTTAAACTTCGTCAATTGTTTGTCATACTAGATTGAAATACTAAATGAAGAAAAGAAAATTCCATCGTTCAACGGTATATCACAATTACTCCGGTAAATTATACTGAGTTTTGAAACAATTAGTATTATTATTAAAATATACTTATAGATTCATGCCATTGAAATCTGTTCGATAATACAGAACAAATAATCTTTCGTACTTCAAGGTTTGATTTACCATTGGAGCATGATGAAGTATTCAGATTTTAATGCCAAGAGAAGCTTATAGAGAAAAAACATTCAAACAACATAGTTCGTAAAATATGTAAAAGAGATTAGTTAGTTCTAGAAGATTGCTTCGAAAAATTCTTACATTCTAAATAAGATCAGAATTTTCATTTTTTTTTGTCTTTTATCACTGTTCTATTAATGTCATGGAATCAGTCATGCTGATAGTTAGCAAATTGAAATTAATCATTCTAAAGCACATAAATTATTATGATTTATCGAAGAAAATTGAGTATTTTTTCTTTTTTGCCTTCGATCAATAATCCATGTTCTATTCCCTATGACATGAATGTTATACTTTAGTTCCTACGGAAGTAAAACAAGACAAATGACTTAGTTGCGCTATCATTTTTAACAACAAGAAATCAGTTTCTTTGTTTTTGAAACACTTATTTTAAGTATTGCAGAAGTAGTTTACACATTTCTATCAGACAAAGTTCATCTAAGGAAGAATGAGAGCTAACTTTTCCCTTTTTCCTACATTTTCATTTATAAAATCAATCGATAGAATCCAATTTTTTCGATCGCTGAGTAATAAATGATTCTTTTGACTTACTTGCTCGTCCATCTAAACCACCCATAACATGATGAAGTAAAATATAGCCACTTCCACTATCATACGGACCAAGCATAGCACCAATCAGACCATCAGTTGCTAATGTAGCTTTGATAAGATCTGATTCAAACCATTTATCTAATATTCGACCTGCTGATGATGTCAACAATTGATATAAATCTGTCGAGCCATTGAGACCAAGTGTTTTGAATAGATTATAGAAAATTTTCATGGAATAATTATATGCACGAAAACGATCTGATATTCGATGCTTTTGATTCATTTGACTAAGATCAGGTGGAGGTGAATAGATAAGTTCATCCAAAGCTCGACACATTTTTGTTAACCATTCTTCATATCGATGAAGATTTTCAGCATCTCTTTTAGAGAAACAAGCAATTTGTTTTGCATTGAATTGATTATCTACCGATGATAATAATAATGAACGTTGATTATTGTTCTGAGGTTTTTTTATTGGCGTATATGAACATGGATCACGGAAATAATACTTTAAACCGTGTTCACGTAAATTTAAATCATCAATAATTTTTTGACGAAATAAACTCAATAAATAAGATGCACGAGAAAATTTAAAACCTTTTATTATTTCTTCTGTACATGCAGCTCCACCAACAATTGATCTTTTCTCACATAGAAGTACTCGTAATCCTTGTCGAGCTAAGTAAGCAGATGTTACAAGACCATTATGGCCCGCACCAACTATAATCACGTCATACGCTTTCTTCATGTCTATGTGCTATAGTTAATATGAATTCGTTAAGTTTTATTCTTTACAATTTCTTATCAATGTCCTTGTTTTAGATATATTATCAAAAACACCTAACGACACATCTAACAAACAATTATCATGCTTATGAATAATGTCTATTAGATTTTTACAAAAATCAAAGGATGAGAAAAATCAAAAGAATCATCCACAAACAGTTTGGTGGTATGGGCAATTTTTTTGTCATGCTTATTTTAGTTGCGGTAACTGTTGTTTTTATTAATACATATTTTCTTACAAAACGAGAGGGTACGTTGTGTAAATACAGAAATGATTTCCTTGTCATTGATATTTGTTTGATTTTTAGCATCCAATGATCCACCTGATGGAAGTCATCCTAAATCTGAAGTAATTCCTAATCAAAATGATACAATAAAATCGAAAAACAAAGATGAAGCTGAACGACAGAAAATTGTCAGACCACCAAATCCTGATGCCGGTAATGAATAGTATTGATTGCAACATACAATTTACTATAACCGATTCTGTCTTCTCTTTCTTTTCTTTTTTTTTTGATATAGGATGTGAAATCGATGAGAAATGTTCAGATGATTCTATTCCATACAAAATTATTTCAGGAGATGGCGTTGAGAAATATCCCATTATGTGTTTCAATAATAAATTGTAAATATACAAGTCTATATTTCTAGCACATTGGATTCTTTTTTAGATGAGTTTTGAAAATGTTTTTTAATAGTCACTAAAAACACATTTTAAAAATAGCATGAATTATAAACTAGAGTAGACTTTCTAGTTATTCTATTCATTTTTGTATTTCAACTGTAAATCTATGCATGTTGACTAGAGAGAACAGATGAACTATGATAATAACACTTTTGTCTTGGCTAATATCAAACAAGTTTAATCTTTTCACTATTACATCAATAGATATCATGAGTAAATCAAACGATATCCTAAGTTATGCTTCATGCACGGGTACAATGAAAGTAACTTTTTTTTATTGCAAGGTCCTTTTATTCATACTTATTGACCTTGGATTATTTGTAATGATCAACGTTTATTGAGATTTCTAATTCAATAATCACAATATTTGGTCAATAGATGAAATTTGACATAGTTTTTCTTCATTTGAAAGAATGTATAGAACTACTTGAATCTGATATAGCGAGCCATGCGAAATGTTAGGATTTAGAACGGGCGAACAAAAATAAGATAGGTTCAAAATCCATCTGTATAAAATGAGTCACCAAGTAATAACCATAGTATTACCTATCAATTTGTATATACAAGATACACAGAATGAAACAAGATCTCAAGTTTGATCAGTATTTGTATGTCATCGTTTTAACAAAGCTATTCTAAGAATAATGTTTGTCATATGTCTAGAAAGCAAATAGAGGTCATAATGATAGTATTCATTACACGATGAAAATGTAAATCTTGAGAATGTTTTCATTGTTATTGATTTATCTTTCATGAGTTCATCTCAGATGAAAGCCTTTGTTTTCAAGACAATTATAAAACAATGAATATTTTCAAATCATTAAAATTTATATGTTTGTTAGAGATGAAAGAATCAACGCTTTTGTTTTCTTCTTCAATGTAGACTGGTTCATAAAAATTTAAAAGATTCAAAAATTGGTCGGGGCATAAATTTAGCTGCATTTGATGGTACAACATATGAAGTGAAATTAATAGAAACTTTCGATACATATCTTGAAGGTAGATATGAAATAGAAATTGTTTTTCTTCACATTAACTTGAATCGTGTGTAATTTTGATTAGAAACATTTTTTTTACGGACTCTTAAACTTAATTTAAATGATGGTGACATTATTATTCTAGCAAGTTACGATGAAATCACTTACGGGTTCGTTAATCAAATTTTAAAATCTAACTTTCAAAGAATTCTATCTTAAAATCTATTTTAGATTAAAAGAAGCATCATTATCTATGCTAGAAAAGTATGGTAGTCAACTGATAAAAATTATTAAATTTCGTGATTCATTTGTTATGATTGGACAGAAAGGACTTGCACGTGGCAAAGCTATTGAAATGGTAAAATTCTTTTTAAATAGAAAAGCATATTCTTAGACGATTCGAGATAAATTGTAGTTTTAGTTAATTTTTCATTTGGTGAATATGTTCATGTGATTCACTTTTTTTTGTACTCAAAAAGTGAGTACACTACTAAAATCGGTCAGTGTGTCCGTCCGTTTATTCGATAACTCTTCACAATTACATTCGATTGAGTTGAAATTTTGTGCACAGAATTGTCTCATCAATATCTAGGTCAAGTTCGAAGATGAGAAGGATCCGTCGAGAAATGGCTGAGTTATTGAAAAAATTGTCATTTTTCACCAANGACTCAGTTTTTAACGCTGATTCCGAATCTGATATTAGTTTTGAACCAAATCGAGCTTTCTAAAAGAACATCGCCAAAAAAAGGTCTCGAAATAAACAAAAACTGCATCCCGAAACTAAATTGTCTAGATATATCTCAGTTGGCCAGTAGTGTTGGGATTTACCAAATACCTGGTTCTGTAGCTATTTAAAAGGACTATCGAAAGGTAGAAACCCGAAGTCAATAGATATTAATATTGACCAAACCATCCCTGAGGGGGGGTACAGGGATTTTTTCAAAAAAAACTTTTTTCTCAGAATTATCCACAACGTATATAAATCGACTCAGTTTTTAACGCTGATTCAGAATCTGATATTAGTTTTGAACCAAATTGAGCTTTCTAACAGAACATTGGCTGCAAAAAGGTCTCAAATGCACAAAAACTGCATCCCGAAACTAAATTGCCTAGATATGTCTGAGATGATCAGTAGTTTTGGAGTTTCCCAAAAAGGTTTATCAAGATACTTCATCCGTGCACACATTCTAGGATGACTGATTTGTCTCATTCACTTTTCGAAGTACACATAACTCTCGGACATAAGTCCGAAGTTTCCGCATTTATTTCAATAAGATACGAAGTACTTGTATTTCTTCGATCAACTTATGAGTTGAGTCTCTTGGGTTAAGTTATAGTTTGAAATTCATTTGATAGAATTCTAAAAATTTCACATCTAATTGTATCAATCATCGATTTAAACAATGATTAACAAATTATGAACTACAAATGACGTTGAATATCTATGTTTCAAAACTAAACTTGATGAGATAAATGATTGTTCACAAAATGAAATTATTTCTGTGATTCGCTCGGTTAATATTACGAATCGATACTTGATATTATATTTCTATATTTTGGAGAAAACTAACAGATAGAGGATCGAAAGTTTTGAGACGAAATATTTGTTCTTTTTTTGATTCACTCGAAACTATTTCAGTAACCGACACCTATGGATTAGAACCAAAGTTTAATACTCTTTCTGAAAATGTGTTTTGAAATTTTTTGTCAATGTTATTTGCAACTAGTACGAGGATCTTTGAAAGGGCTGAAAATTACTTTGGATGAGAAACTTGTTCCTACTTCTATAGTTGAATAATTGTGATTTAGAACTAAAATGAAAGAATCGAACTCCGTTTCATAAAATGTATTGTTTGAGTTTATTTTAGTGAATAAATAAAGCATCTCAATTAATCGATTTTTCTATACTGACTTGTGTAAAAACTACAACATCATTCAAAGTAGTTTTCAAAAATATTGAATAAAAATAGATAAAAAATTTCTACATTTATATTCATAAGCAGCACTAAATTTTTATTCCGATGGATACGTTTCCGTAACCAGAATACTTTTAAATGGGTTCAAAATAAGCAAACATTTGTTCTCAAAACTTTCCACTCATCTAATAAATTTAAAGGTTTGTTTCAACAAAAAATATACCCGAAATCGTATTCGAAAAGACATATTAAACATCGATCTTTAATATGAAATCATACACACACTGAGAACATGTATTTTTAAATACTCAATGGTCACTTCTTCAGTAGTATTTTATGATTTTCTCATCATCTAGTAAAAGATATTAAAAAGTAAAATACATTGAGGAAAAACTCAAAAATTATCTAATACATATACAATTACATATGTACCTTGTGTTTGAAGAAAAAACGACCAGTGTCACTTTGATAGATTAGAACATTTTTATGTTGCTAAGCTAAGGAAATATTTGTATTGAAGTAGTCTACTATCCTATTTTATAACATAGGATCTCTTATTTTAAGAATAATCCCTAGATTTCATAAACATGTGCAATCGAACAAGAATTTCGATTATTGACCTTAAAATGATTAAAAGAGTTTTTACTTACGAAATCAAAGATTCATTTTCGAGTCAATACTTTTTTTTTCTTGTAATAGAACTTCACTTTTCAATCAAAACGTTTATTTGTAAATTTTGATAGAAAATCGAAACGACTTCTTCACTTTCATCTTAATTGTCTATTCAATATTTCTAAGATTCTCATGTTTTATTTCATATTTTTAGCATCAACAAAAAACAAATCGTGACTTTGCACCAGCTGCACACATAAGTGGTTGTGCTAAATTTCCTTGTATGTTGCTTTCTGTTTTGTTTTCATTCTAACTATTTGTTTTCCAATTGTTATAAAGTGGGTCAAATCACACCATTATTATTTCCAATTGCCGAAGTAAATAAAGATAGCAAAATAGCTGTTGGTACATCAATAAAAAATTGTGGTTTACTAGAAGAATGCAAAGAAAATGAATTTGCTGTACATATTTATACGGGCAAGGATAAAAATGATGAACCAAAAATATGTGTCGATGGAAAATATGTTATGGCTAAAGGTATTAATGATGCTGGACGTGGCATCAATATAGTTGTGGTTTCAAATGGAAAAGAAGTTATTCGTACAGGACACTTTGATACATGGCAAGAAGGTAACGTAAATGAATAGTACTGTTTTGTTAAATGTGAATTGAACGAGTCGGAGAAGTTCGAAAAAAAAAAAGATGAAAATACTTTAACAACAGACTATTAACAATACTAGTATCTAAGAGATTCTTTCTTGTCGTGATTGTGAATTACAACTATATAGTGTTTTCAAACTTCAATTGACATTTCTTTTATGAGTGTATTCTGTTTTTTGTTTAGATAGTACAAATTTAGAAATATTTCTTGAAAATCTCGAAGAAAATGTTATTCTCATAGCAGTTACATTCGATGAAGCATCGACAAAGTAAGTCATTTCGATAAATATTCCATACATGTTATAGAATATTTTTTATGTGCCTTCATTATTATATGTATGTTTGCATTCACTATATGTATAAAAATATATATTTGTTTAGCTTACGAAATTTCACTCGAACTGTATTGCAAGGTATTGGCAGTCAGAAGATAGGGTCACTTGCTTTTCGTGATTCATGGGTGCTTATTCATCATTTCAAAACGAGCATCAACTTTAACTTCGAAGAGGTGATCATATGAGTATTATAAATTTTCGTATCAGTGTTTCGAAAGAGAATGAGTGAGCAGAATATCACCGATTTTCCCGTCCCCTATTTATATATATATATATATATTAAACTAAAAACAAGTATACAAGTAGGTGTTGATTTCATGTCTTTCTTTCTATTTATATATTTAGGCTTAGTCAGCACAGTAAAAATCTTTTTTTTGATCTTGGCAGTGGAACTATACAAAATTTGAAATATCGTGACGCTTGGATGTTTTTGGGTCGAAAGGGCATCCAAGGATTTAGCCCATACGAAGAGGTTTGTCCTTCGCACTAGCTTTTAAATCATTTATGCCAATACAATAAACACATTCAAATAAATACGCTTTGGTCATAATACTATAGACATGTTTTCTATTCATAGCATTAAAAATAATTCTCTCGGTACTGACTAGTGATATTCAAAATATTAACATTTTTTAACTGTGACGGGAAAAGTGGATTCTGCTCAATCATTCGTTAACATTTTAATTTGCATGTTATGTTGTAAAAATGTCTTGTTAATAACTAACTTGAATTTCTATATTCTCAACGTGTATTTAGATAATACATGCAAGTGCTGCAACTGCTTACGCATCTCCAATTGAAAAAAGAATGTGTGTGCCACAAACATGTAAGTCAAAGTTTGATTAGTGAAATGCCGTGTTCGCTCTAGGATATTACACGCTCTTGTCAAGAACAAATCTTCAGATTTTCTCTTTACTGACGATGTTAAAGCATAAATAGAGGTAACACTTGACGAGAGTGCTAAATTATTAGAAAGAAGATTTTTTTTCCAAAAATGATAAACCAATAGTAGAATAATCAACGATTCAAGTTGAAGTGATGAACGAAAGAAATTCTTACGTCTATAAATCACTCTGAGGTGAAGATGGTTTCTACTATATGCATCGACATGAATTACATCTATCTTGAAAAGATTTCGGGTTCATACGTGATTTCTACTAATATTCTGTTTGTGTTTCAATTTCATACCTCGAATAGATGAGTGACAAAGTTTTGATGAGAACAGTTTATTGTGAACGTGTCAATTTCAAAATCGAACTAGAGCTTATCTTGTATTTCTGAAGAGACCTACGATTAAAAGAACATATCGTAGAACTGCACTGTCTTCACAGAAATAAATTTAATACTGAGGATATTTTCATGATGTTCATCATTCAAGAGGATCAATATACGTTATGAGGATGATGAACTACAGATCCTTGTTATACTCGATTTCGTGTCGGAGTCGTGCTAGTTTCGAGTAATGCTATCCTGAATTTCTCTTCGTCATTTCACCCCCAACATCATAACGTAACACGTGTTTTCAATTACTAGCAGGAGAGAGAAAGAGAGACTACCATTCACAGTAGGAAACTAATCACAGTGAATTTGATCAGAAAGACAGATCAATGAGGGGCATAAAATAGATGATCAACGATCAAGTTCAACAAAGAAACGGCACTCTTTCAACATTGTTTTGAATTGAATTTTGATCGAAGGCTTTAAATTGTATGAAGCTCTATTACACGTGTCTGTTGACCTGCCAGCTTTCTGTATAACAGACAAATTAATGATATAAATGTGTGCTAATTGATAGTACTTTGATTATTTACTTATTCACGTACATGAAAGTCAACATAATTATTTTCTTGTTTTTCATGACATAATGAAAGATCCATTGAGATTCTTGTCAAATTTCAAGAAAGAATGTTAACTTTAATCGTTTGACTAATAATTTAAACGAATAAACACAATCGAATGGTTTTTGACTCCAATAGATTAGTGTTCCTTATGTTATGGACTAGATGTCATAACAGAGTATCTCTCTATAATAGACCAACACACATAGCTCAAGTTGAATCATCGAGCTGTAAACTTTAGTCAGATACTCAAATAAACAACGAAATTCTATTTTTCATCATTATTAAAAACTATGATTAGTTGAATAAAGTTTTATAATTTCAGTGAAAGGAATCAAAATCCGACCTGATCCATTACCATTTCGTAATGATAAACGTCGTGATTTTTGCTCACGATATGATGGCTACGGAGATTTCTGTAGTGGTATGTCGATAATTTTTTTCTGAATTCAATATTATGTGTATATGATTTCTCTATCTTAAGATGCAAATGTCGATAAAAACTTAGCTTCTGTGTCATTATTAAATAAGACATTAGAAGATAATCTAATATTTGTTACACCAATACTTATCATTGCTGGTTTGTTTCGTTTGATTTGTTATTAACATGTCTATTTTGATATTCTAGGAATTTCACATAATTCCCTTCGAATGTGTCTGGAAACTTTATTAATGCAGCCCGGTATACGAACTGAACATGTTGTTGTATGTCGTATAATTATAGTTTTTTTAACATTGTGTTCTATACTTGCCTTGGTTTTTATAGGTAGCTGTCGATGAAAAGTTTTCAGAACCTCTCTCATTAATTGATCTGTTTGGATTTCGAGGAGAAAAAACATCGAGTAGTTCATCATACATGGGTACGCATTAAAACTAAGACAATTCAATTGACTTGAAAAATCATTTCTTGTAGAACATTATGAAAAAGCATTAAATAAAATTTGGGAACTCTATCCGTCTAAAGTAAGAAGAATTCATTTCGTAATCAATGTATCTATTTTTTTCTGTTCTCAATATGATTAGGATAGTGTGATTGTCATTGAAGAAGATCTTATTCTATCACCAGATTTTCTCTACGTACTCGCACTTTTAAGTGAAACATTTCAAAAAGATCAAACTATCGGTGCAATTCAATTATGGAATCCTAATTGTAAGAGAATGTTAAAGATTAATGTGAACATTGTTCTCGAAAAAGAATATTACTTCTAGCCTATGAAAATATCAATGGTTCGCTTGAATACATTTATCGTGTCGATAATTTCTATGGTTTAGGATATTTATTGAAACGTACATTTTATGATAAATACATGAAAAATTCATTCAAGCAATGTTGTTCAAAACGGTAGATACATTGAAGAGATATTCATTTTTTCTTGTGCTTTCGATAAGATTTTCATTTTCAAATAGAGTTTGGGATAAATGGACATTCTCAGATTCAACATTATCATTTCTTATGCCAGATATTTCCCGTGTATTTCGAAAACCTATTGATGGAAATCGAATCAATACAAAATATTTGGAAGTACTTTTTAATCGCAAACGACAAACAAGCTTGTAAGTTTTATATGATTTACTGAAATGAGGAAATATTAAACATGTACAGTACAGAGCTGTGCGGGACGACTAAAAAGGTGTCCCGTCCCATCCAGCCTAATTCTGACACTTGAAGAGAATTCGTTTTTTCTCGATATACGATTGAAAAAAAAGTTCAGCTAGGTTATATTTTCTTTTTTAATGTGAATTGTTTTCCGTTCGTTAGGAAGGATAGGACTATTAATATTACAATGTTTTTATATACTCGTCCTTAAATTATTTTTATTCAAATAAATAAAATAAAATACAATTATGATGTTTCGACAAACGAAGTTGTCTTCTTCAAATTATGTTTTTCTTTTTCGTTTATACAGTATGATAGTGGGACGGTGGAAGAAGACAAATAGTTTACATA
The DNA here is from genome assembly GCA_900239685.1 of Rotaria macrura. Classification (NCBI taxonomy): domain Eukaryota; kingdom Metazoa; phylum Rotifera; class Eurotatoria; order Philodinida; family Philodinidae; genus Rotaria; species Rotaria macrura. Next base: position 26,615 of record OENT01001529.1, read on the forward strand.
TCCTATGAGTTTCACCGTCTTGTCGTCTTACTATCATACTATAACAAAGAAAAGAAAAAGAAATACAAACAATGCCTGGTCATAATCGTATTTTATTTCATTTTCTTGAATAAAAATAAAAACAATTTAAGGAAAAGTATATAAAAAAACATAAAAATACTTTTTTATGTCAATGATTCATGTTACTATCGATCTGTTTAAAGGTTAGATGTCACACAACTCCGATAAATGTAACATAGTGTGTGACAATCCTGTGTCATATAAACTTGACATGACACTGTAGTGAATTCATTGGTTCCGTCCCACGAAGCTCTGGTACAGTAGTTGTATTTAATGAAATTTGAGTAGAATTGATATTTTGGTTGAATGAAAAAAAAAACAGTACCAATCTAAGAAACGAAACAAGATTTTCATCAATATTTGTTTGTATGAATACTGCGGAACATGTACACACAGGATATAATGTACCGATCTCAGTTGCATGAGTAATAGAATGATTTAGAGACATTCAAGTTAAGAAAAGTTATTGATCTCGAATAGTCCATGCGTGATTATTTTTTGATGCAGATAACCATTACAACATTTCAACTTTAGACTTATGCTCGACATAGAACCATAGCTAGCCCATCAGGATAATAATTTATTGGATATTTGAATCTCAGCATTGAACAGTACATTATACGGACAAGTAGTTCAAGAGCTAGATAAGTATTTACCTTATAAATCACGGATTTAAGTTCAAATACAATTGATCAAAATCCAAGAGTTTATTTCTATGATGAAAACAAAACATCTGAATTCGATTGTCCCGAAAGTATAATTTAGCGCATATTTAGATTTTCTTCTTGCAAAAGATTCAATAGAAGCAAATAGATAACAATGACTTATTTTATTCTAGAAATCCATTTCCAAGGCTGTCACACATTGATAAGCTACGTAAAGATACCTATGATGCATTTCTAACCAAATCAATTAATTCGGCAACATTACTCAAATCTTTACAGCCTTGTGATAAAATCAATGCTGACATGCATGCTCTAATCAAGAATCAAAATAGGTATGATCAATTAGTGTATTCATTCACAAAAATAAAAATATATCTAAAATAAGAAAGCCAAATCAATCATTGTATATACCATGTATTTTAGTTCTGATTCATTCAAATATATTTATGAACAAGAAACAATAAATGATGTAACGTTGCTTACTCAAGTTTTGCCATGTTTTGGTCTATTTCCACAAGAGCCACTTGGCCTCTATCTTGGTGTTCTTTGTTTTAGTTCGAATAAGAACCAATTTTATCTTGTTGGAAGTAAATCACCATTATATAAAAGTATTTCTAATGCTGTTTAAAATTTGTGTATTTTTTTCTTCGTTACTGAATCTCTGTCTTTCTTTGCTATTCATTGATTGTATGTTGAATTTACTTTACTGATGCTTATTCTTAAGTTCTAGTCTATTTATTGACATAAAATATTCTATAAAAAAAACGATATTAGAGCAATATTAATATGAAAACATAGACTGTGCAACATTCCGTATCGTTGGTTTCTTCGTTTCTATTGTAATTCTTGAATAATATGGAGTGAGATTTGAAATTGTGCACGGCTTTGTTCATTCTCCTGTTAAAATATCATATTTTACACGTCTAATTGTTATACTATTGTCATTTTTTCTTTGTTTCTTCTTACTAGTATTTGGGTGTGTGAAAATAAAACTAAAAAAGAAATATTCAGTTTATCATATATGCAAATTACACTTAATGATGGCGATCGAAAGCTTTTTAGACCCTCTATTTGTTCTTTATTTTATTCGCCAGATAGTATTGATGGTTGTTTTAATTCTATTACTGAGTTAAACTTCGAAAAACTAAACAGTCAACTCGAAAAAGACACCTATTCTCCTTTCAGGGGTTGCCCCCGACGAGGAACATCATTAATTGATAAAATTTGTCCTCAAAAAAAATTTCAAAATCCGTCCCATCAAGACCCAAAACTAAAAGTTCGATTCTCAATTTATCCCGTCACTTTCGTTCATAACTAGTTGATTACGAGAAACTATTAAATTAATTTATTAACTTGAAAAATCATCTGACATTCACTTTATTCAAAGAAATATGAGCAATGAGACAGAAGAACAAAACATTGACAAATTCATTACTAAGTCGTACAGTTTATTTTCACACATTCTCCACACTTTATTGCAAGGTCCATAGCAGTAACATTACTAGCGGAGTAGTCTCGAAGATGAAATTCAAGCATTCAATCAATATTTTTACTCATTTGTTTTCATTTTCGTACATTAAAAAGGGATTCTTCCGCACCATGATGTTGAAAATCGTGCTCTTGACGTTAAACATTACATAAAACTGAAAATATGAGAATGATTTGAAGAAATCGAGTTGATTCTCTTCATTCAAAAAATGACCCTAAAGCAGCTGTTGTAAAATGATGGAGCAATAACAGCGATAATCGAGTATTAACTAGTGCTAGGTAATACTCGATTATGTAGCGGACGAATGCGAATGGACGAGTTGAGAATCCATTAGTATGGGACGAATTCTTCGGGGACGGATACGGTCCCAGCCGGGGTGTTACCCACTTGAGAGCAGCGATTCGTGAATGATAATCTTGCTATTTTTATTTATATCATCTTGCATGCCATAAGCCATCCTTAAACGAATGTGTTTGTTTTGACAACTATTTCTAGTCTTTTGATAGATCTACTATTTCGATTAAAAACCGTTTCACATGTTCAAAAAGATTATGAAATGTAATTGTCGTCTCATGCCAATTACCCAGGTCGAGAAGCGACGATCGTAAACGACCGTACACGTTGCAGTACGGCAGAAAACGGTCGCCGTATACGACCGGCGACCACGGTTGGCGTATATGATGAGATACGTTAAAACCCACAGAACGTAAACGACAGAAGAGAACGAAAAATTTAGATGATGGTAAAGTACGATCGTATCTGATCGTACGAGCATCCTGAGAAGGAATAGACCAAATCGAGTATTCACATACAGCAGTTACTTTTTGAATTTTGAAAAAGTAGTCAGTCCGAAAACTATTTTCAAAAATTAATTTAATTGATTTTGTTGGGTTTACGTTCAATTGATCTCAACCTTATTATTTTTGTATTGGAATTCGCATTGTTCCAATCAAAATTAGGAAAATATTTTTGGGTCCGCACTTACAAATTTTTAAAATTTTTAAAATAAATCTATTCTAAATTTAAGATGGGAAGCTTGTTGCAATTATTCTAAGATAAATAGTTGCCTTTTGAGAAGCCATCGGACTAAACATGATAATATAAGCTTCTTTTCCGGAAAAACGTTAAATGATCCTTCCTTGATTACATTCTATTTGGTTTAAAAGACCTTTTCTGANGATCCTGTTGAACCATATTTTACTAGTGAAAATTAAGTCAAAACTAATGGGTATCACCCATTCGGTACTACTGAACATGAAGAACTTTTGCTCGTCACATGATAAAAATTATATGTTGTTTCGATATGTTTTTTTCTGTTCAGTAGTCACACAATGTGGGCGTCTTTCTCTTAATTGCATATATGCATAAACTTGTTCTCTTTCGTCCAATTAAACATGTCTTTTTAAATAAATTGAAACCGTTATTTCACGGCAGATAAAAATGATGTCACGAGAAACGAAGAGCGTTCACAATTATTCTGTGCATACTGAATAGAAGAGGATATATTAATGTATATCATATGATCAATATAAAGTAACGATAATTCTGTAATGGTACAGAATTTATTTGAACAAGAATCTATTTCTTTATTTTAGAAACAATTGTTCTCAAAGGATAAAGCAACAAATATACTAAAGCGTAAGATTTGTTTTTCTTTTGTGTTAATAAATTACTTTTTCTTTTAGATGAACACTGGAGCCTACCGAAACGTAATTATTTATTTATAATAGACCCGTATTGTTTAATGATCTTGTACCGTGTTATGTGATTTTCGTCAAATTGAACTTATTTTTCATATGTATGTATTTAATATATATTTTAAGATTCTTTTTCGAAAAACCATTGATTTTTCCTCTCAAAAATGAATTATTTTTCATTTAGGATACATTGGATGTTTCTTTTTAGATAAAAACATTTTAAAAGGGAACGTTTTATATGCAGATGATATGGAACGATATAATTCAGCATAATAAATTTCTTTAGTTTTTTTGTAATTATTTTCCAATAAGTTTTTTTACTGTTTCAAATTAACTTGTGTTATCTAATTCAATATAAATAATATTTCTCAAATGAACGTGTTTATTTTTAAGATAAATTTTCAATTTCTTTGAAATAAATAAATTTTTCAAAACAAATATGACTTTTTCTAATGGACGTTTTGATAGAAATATATTGTTGACTCATACGTATTCAAACGAGGGTCTTGAACTAAAGGTATTAGTGAAGTAGTAGACAATGCCGTATGCTTACAAATACGATCGTTTACGTTAATCGTAGAACGTCGTATTTCGTCGTATACAACACGACGAAGTACGGTCGTAAATCTAGGGTCAAGTAATACGACGACATACGACCGTATACGATCGTATTGTACGCCGTGTACGGTCGTGAACGATCGTACACGACGTCGCAAACGATCGTTTACGGTGATCGTAAAACTCGTCCTGGGTA
>OENT01001530.1:0-41100 GCA_900239685.1 Rotaria macrura
AGACTTTCGAATCGACAACGCGTTGGTCTACGATGAAACCGCGGTTTTCGTAAAATGTTTTTTCCGTGGGTTGTCGATCGTCTGAAACCGTTATGAATTGTTCAAGTTTTTTAAGAATTGCAGCTAGCAGCTATACCACATGTGATCAAAAAATGACTGTATAGCCCAGCTTTGCTTACAAATGTTGATCTTAAAATAAGAAAAACTACGACTTTCCAAACTGTATAATTTTATAACTCACTACTGTGATCTACATATTTCATTTTAGGTACTGATATTTTCACTTATTTACTCTATGGTGTTGATGAAAACGGCGCGGCCATGATATACGAAGACGACTATCCGCTCAGCTGTTGTGGATGCTTGGGTGCAAGTGTTGCTTGTAAATGCTGCTGCACTTTATCTTAATTGATAAATCAATACCACGATGACAGATGATTTACTTTAAAGACAATTTTTTTTTCCGAATAAAAGCTCACATATTTTTTCATCATTATGACTATTTTGTAGAATGAGATTGAAATTTTTTAGAAGCAACTTATTAAATATTTTCAGCTTGAACTGATTTTTCTTGATTATTTTACTGAATGAATCAATAATGGATTAAGTCGCACAGTTTACTACGTAGTTTACGATGTGTTGTTCATGAACTGGCTTTTTCAATTATGTCCCAGTAAGTATAATACTATCTATGATAATCATGTTAGTTTTACCTTATTAGAATTCATGTCTGATGAAATAGGTCGACATTGAATTCTTCTCAACGCTATAGTACTAGAAAGTTTGAGACCTATACGGATGGGAACGACGCTTAAAGCAGGTTCCAGATATTAGAATTTTTCTTCATTTTCGTTTTTTCGATTTCTCTCTTCGGATGTTCACACATCTACATGCACAATTTCACTTGCATCGATGATTGACTAAAATATGTTCCATAATCACAAAAATGTTGGGAGATATCTTCTATTGAATTACTATAACACTGAAAATAGCCGATGCGATAAATTGATGGTTGCCGCCCCGTTATCCATCAATTGAGGTTGAAGTCTTGTTTCTCTTAGTTTTATTCCACCTGAAATTTCTGTCTCCCAGGTCGTTCGTTCCGGAGCCTGGATCCGGCCGAAACCCGCAGGAAACGGGATATTTTCCGGCTTCTTCCTGCCGGTTAGAGTGTAATACCGTCCGTTTCCGACCGGAAAAACCACCGGAACATGGAAGCAGTAATCCGGCCGAAATTATCCGTATCCGGAACCTGGATATTGCAGCGACTTCCGAAAACCGGTAATTTCAAGGGAATACCTCGGATCAGCTAGGGCCCTATCGGAACTATGGGAAGTTCCACTAGGATCCAACCGGAAATTACAATACTCCGATAAAGAAGCAACGGAAAACAGTCGGAATCGACCGTCTTCAGACCAGATTATTTCTGCTTCGAAAATCAGGCCTCCACTAGAAAAAAAATCACATCAAATATTAAATTCTCATTTATATCGCTCCTAGATACGCAAATCAGCAATTTACAAAGTTTTTTACTAAATCCTTCATTTTAAGGACTGTGTCGATGAATTGGATAGTTTTTCATACTTTTATGGGGTCGCGTGAAAATTTTACTTGTGTTACTTAGAGTCATTGTTGTTTTCAGTGCATTAGTGTGCATTCGAAATGTCTTTGATGAAAGCTTATAAATGGTAGGTCTTTTTGAGACTTTAGAAGCGTCAATTACCTCGATTGAAGACTCAAGAAAGTCTCAAAACGCTGGTGTTTAACATGTGTGCTGTTCTTACGCATAGCGTTTTCGATTTGCAAAAGTCTAAAAGTCTGATTTTTAGGTCTTCGGACTTAAAATTCCCATTTTTACGACAAAAACAATTTTGGAGAGACATGTAGAGTGTTTTACTAGAATGTTATTTGTTCCCAGGGTATCATCTGGTGTTGTTCCAGGCTTTTTACAAAAAGAAGTAAAAGCTGAGTTCGAAATATGGAGAGCTTTGATTAGTAAACCTGAGTATTTACCGCTGCTTGGGAAACGGCCAGATGAGTTTTCGTGAGCTTAGCGGAAACAGTCAGATCTGAGCCGTGTTCTCTCCGGATGGGAAAACTGCTTTTTCCGTTATCGGTATCCGGTCCGGAAACGATCAGATCTGGACCGTATACGGTCCGGGCTTGGAAACGGTGTTTTCCGTCGACGGATCCCGTGTAGGAAACGGGAACCGGAAGCCGGAACCGATTTATGAAACCCGCTTCCGGATATCGTGGGAATAACACTGGATCCGGCCGGTTCCCGCCGCACGTTTTCGACCTGGGTCTCTATTAAACAATACCATCATTCCTATATTGTCCATGATTGGAATAATGAATTCGCTGGTTCTACTAAATAATGTATAGGTCTAAGAAGAATAATTGGAGCGATTGTTGACATAGGTTGTCTATATCTGTTCGTGATTGATAGCATCAATTGTAAGAGAATATTAGTATAGTTTATACAACATAGTTTAATGTTTCGATCTTGACAAATTTATCGATTCATATAAGTTGACTTATCTGCAAAATATTTGGGAACTTTTCTTGTCCTAGAATTAGATAAAGAGCCGCAAGGCTTCAGGAGTCAAATCAAATAGTTATTCTACCATAGAGGAATGTGTAATTATGTGATTGTGGTTGAATTTTAGAAAATCTCTGCAACTGAAGGCCTATGAAGAACTATTTTTTGATTACATCAGCGAGTATTACGGTCAATACACTGGTGTTTGAGTGAGCATAGGTCCAAAAATTGTTCCAAAGACAACCGAAACTCAAATCCTTATCACAATCGTTTTCTGATGTGCAGAGTATATCTACAGTCGATTCAAAACTTAAATATTGATGAATGTCTCACCAGTATCAATGAATATAGTGTAGGATTCAAAAGAGAAAAATCTGTAGAAACAAATCACACGGGAAAAAGTGTCACCATAATTGTTGAAAAATTGTGACGTATTTAGCAAAAGAGAATTACTATGATTATTTTCTCACAGAACTTAAATGCAATACCTCTACTTAAACTAAAGTCAGAAGGTTGAAAAATCTGTTAAACCGCTTCAGATGTCGGAACCTCTATGACTAAAGTGTCTTGTCATTCACTCTACCCGAAGAATAAACAAATGAGATGTTGTTTGTAATATTCAATGAGATCTATTAAAAGTCTATTAAATCTTTGAAATACACAGTTTACCAGCCGACTTCGATAGTCGTTGATGATCATGCATCGTAAAACCAATATGATGTTAAAACAGAAGTTATATGAAGTCTTTTTCAATAATTGCGAGATGAATATGACTGATCAAGAGGTAAACCTTTGAATCATACAGAAAGAAGAAAGCGAGCAATAGAAATTGGATTAAAGCATCGAAAATCGCTTAAATATCGAAGTAGTATGCTGGCTTGAAAGTTAACTGCATTGTTACATCTAGATTTAAAATAACTTTCTGTACTTTCCAGCAGAAACTGCACGATGATCATAAAGAAAAATTCACGAAATTTTCAACAGTATACTGGTGCCGTTTTCGCATGGGTTTTGTTTTTTCTTGTAGGATATGATGAATTTTTCGGCATGTTTCTACCGATTCTTGTTGTATTTCTTCTTGAAAATCATTGACATGAGTTTAAAGATAATTCGATTACAACTCAGCACAATCTGAAATATTATTTGCTACATCCTAAAAAACAGGTATATTAATTACAATATAAAATGATTACTTATTCGGGATGCACTACGAGAACAGGAACAACATCCAAAGAGAACATATTGGTTTTCAATGTATTTCAATTCTACTGGGGACACTGGTGCATCTTTGTCGAAAACATCTACTAAAACCAATCTATAAAAGACTTCAGTTCTCAAACGAACATGATAACTCGTTTGCAAGTGTTGTCAGTCTTCTTAATGAAATGTAGAACAAATATTGTGTTTTACTATTCATTCTTTATTCTTGATTGTCGTCATTGTCTTGTTTCAGTTTATCACGAGTATTATGATAGGCAGTGAATAAAGCGGCAAATAAGACTGATATGAATGTTAACTTTTTAAAATTTCGTTGACTTAAATCAATGCAGTCGAATGAGCAACTGAAAATCCTCGACTTTGAAATAAGATTCACTATTATTTTTGAACATATACGAGGAGAGTTTACCCAATCAAAATTTACAATGTGCTACTAAATATTTTCGGTTAGTAAGCCTAAAACGATTAAGAAAGTGCTTCATTTCTTACAGAATTCAAACTTCTTAGTTAAACATGTCCTTTTTCTGATAGATACAAGTCTTAATGAATGAAAATCCATTAATCGTCTTTTCTTTCTTCTTTAAATCCATATTGTATCCCTCTGATACAATAAGAGTCAACTGAGTCTAACAATCTGCTAATACTATTTTGTCTGTCCAAAAAATGAAAGTAAAGACTGAGGTTTTCAATTTGGTTATCAGACATATGTCAAAGCATAAAAGAGTGATATTTGTCTGTTAATTCCTGCTACTATGTTGAAAAATCTGCTATATATCATGTATATATGAGATTTTACGATCGATGAGCAAAGTGAACAAAAACGACACATCTAGCATGAGATAGATCGATGTTCTTTTTTTCTGTGCGAGTCATTTTCTTAAAAATAAATAAAATTCATAAGAATAACTAGGCATAAACTTTGTTTTGTTTACATTCAATATTACTAATCATTTTCTTTTCATTATCACTAATAATATTTTCTTATAAAATTAGATGGAAAACAAAAGTTCCACTACAATGGATCCTGCTAAATGAATACGGTCTAGTAGAGAAACTATAAGTAACCGTATCTATGTATATTATGATAACTCACTGATTGTCTTACAACTTGAACAAAAGATTATATGAAGATGGTGAGAAATTAGAATTTTTCCTATACCATTAAATGATTTGCTGTTGATTCAAATGTCAAGAATATAAAACGAACAAGTACGATTATAAACTTTCTTGTCAATTGAAAAAAACTGTGTGCCATTTTTATTAAATCATCGAATACTTTTCAAAAATTAAAACAATCATGCTCTAAGATAGTAAATTTGCATGCATACTTAAAACAAATACAAAATTCAGAGATGAAACATTTTATCAATGAACTTTTCTTGTATCTGACATAACCTTATGACTTTGCCGTGCAAAGAAAAACATTATCAAAATACATCTGTTCTACTCATCAATATCTATTGACTACAGATAATTTCTCGTATATATAGATTGTTTTCATTGCGAAAGAACTGTTACACTCGTAAACAACAGATATCTCTTCTTATAAGTTATCCGTCATTATGATGATCTATGTATGTTTTGGAATGACTGTAGCAAAGTAGCCTTCTGGTTCCACTGATCTGGTACCATGTTACATGAGAGAAACATAGAACAAAATCTAGTTAACCACATCATACTTCTCACAGAAAGAAATCGCTAACTGAATTGAACTCATAGCATTAAATGGAAAGATTTGATGGAAAATCTATTTCCAAGTCAAAATAAAGAGCAAATCTATACTTCTCCTTGAGAAAAAATTGCTTCGAAATATAAACGACAATCTACCACGGAGTTAAGATCAACTAAATTCTCAAAATATTAGGAGTGCAAATTTTCTCAACCGTACGATATCATCCAATATTCTTCAACTGCGTTACTTATCAGAGAAATAAGAATATTATAATTAGAAATCTCATTAAAAACTTTACATTCCTAGCTTTATTAATTTATTTTCAAATGTAATTATTCATAGACTATAGTAGTCAAGAAATAATTTCTTACACATGACTCATAATATCAAGAAAAAGGAAAAAACAAAAAAAGTGATTTATTAGTCATTAAAAATAAAGTTTCATGTAATAATACTGTTTCAAACAAAAATGAGATAGTTAGGATAAAAATATTCAAAATAAGCAAGAATAGTTTTGAAATATGTTTCGATTCTTGTTTTCCAAAGAATCGTTCAAGCAATCGATGGTACCTGTGCCACGATGCCCTTGCCATCGACAAAAACACGAATGCGATCTGTGCGATAATCCATTGTAACTGGTGATCCATGTTGGATCATATTAACATTTGTAAAGCCTATTCTTATTCATGAATAACAATTTTAGAAAAAGTTGTTTACACTTTTTACATTTGAGCACCATTACCTGTTTCTTGTTTGATAATTCTAACTGCATCCTTACCATTCGTACCAACCAATTCTGGCCATTGGTTTTTATTTAAAGCCGGTAGTAATTCTAAAGATACATATTAAAAATGATCCTTTACCGAAGAAAAAAAACACATGTGTCTTTCGCTAACTTTTAACCAGTATAACAGGTATGTCGATAAATGTTGTTCTTTCAGGGCCAAGTGGATTAACAGGAATATGCATATCATTTATATACAGTAATTCACCATTTTGATTTTTTATATTGATATGTAGTGTCGTAACACTGCCGGAGAGTATACTTTCTGCTGAATATTTTACTGCGAATGCCATTGGAAAGCGTATGGCTTTACCAATACTTTGTGAAATAACTTTTGCTGGAGCATCAGCAAGTGATGTATCCTGTAATTCAACGGTTAATATACCACCATCTTCAACTGGTAAACGTGAGCCGCCCGGAAAGATCGCCCGACCACGTAAAGTCAATATTTTGTTCGTCTTTTTAGTATTGGCTGCACCTTAAACAATAATAAAAACTCATATCTATAAAACTAGTAGCGTACATTTTTGGCGGATAATTACCATTGGGAACAATTAAATAGATAATGCCGATAAAAAGAAGTAACGCTTTCATGACAATGTCTAGAAAATAGTATGAAATACTTAACTAATACTCGTAAGTACAAAAATTTGCGTCGAAAATATATCACACGCCTGCTTATATTTTATACGAAAAAAAAAACAACGAACAGAAAACCCATGTTGAAGGCGATATATATATATCGTTCTGTATATGTATTGCGACAGATAATCTTATTGATACGTTAACAGAAACTAAATATAACTTATCTTGTTGTCGAGTGAAGAATCAGACTTTTCTTCTGTACAATTGACAACAACTAATGGTAAAGACGCGATGATAAGAAATGCATATGTACAGCGTGGCGAATTGTAATTGCAAAATGATGCCGAGCATGTGTTCTGTCGCCTATACCATGGCTAGGAAGAAAGAAAAACATCATCATGCATTTTACGTTTTTTCAATGTAAAGTGATTGTTAGGGAAACAAGACAAGAATTTAATCATTGGACATAAAATTTGTTTTTCACTATTTTATCCCTCTTAAAACAAACATTCACGATAATCCTATCGAAGATAACAAAAGTGACGCGTCGACTCTTCGTTGCTCCTATCGGCACACGTATAAGGCTCTTACCTAGTATGAATAAGAAGTCTTCTACTATCGCGACAGAACAGAGCGACCTCTCTTTTTGTAACGTTGCCGCGGGCATTTTGTTGGTTGTGAATGATTCATCGAACTTATTTGTTTTCTATTTATTTACTTGCGTGTCGAGCAAACTCAGTTTTACTTCATTCCCATTCATTTTACTTTCTTCTCGTTTATAAATCCTTTCTATTTGTTCAGTTAATCAAGCCAATAAAAGCTACGACACTTTCCTATCTTTATATTCAAATGCGAATCATTTATCGTTTCAGAAAACTCTAGAACAAATTTTGAATATTTTACACTATTCAATTAATTCAGTGAAAAACAAAACGATGACTGTTGTTACACCTCCATCATCATCCGATGGGGATACTCAACAGCAAGCACTATCTCCACCGGATACTACATTCGAATGGCAAACAATAATTAATACATTTAACGATAATACGAACAGTACGAAATACAATGAACTTGTCCAATCAATACTACGATGGTTCGTTTTTATACAATGAGTTAAATCACAAAAATAAAACAAAATTTGTCTCGTCTAGGGAAGATCTGCTAAGTCGACCGGATCCAATAAATGAACAGTTTTTAAATCTATTTGTTATTGTAGCAACGCACTATATTGTTGGCGGATTAGCACGAGGTTTGATGAATTATTTTCTAGAAAATAAAAAAAAACAATAATTTTCCCTTTCATTATTGATTTTTATATTTTAGTTGAACGCTTTTATTTTACCGATGTGATAAATGTAGGAAAGTTGTTGTTGAAATATCTCTTACAAAATTTTTTACCAAAAACAAATGAAACTAATCGCGTACGTATCAAGCTTAGTCTAGGTTTTTCTCACTTGAAATATTTCTAAATTTTTAGTTGTCAACATTGAATACAATCAAATCATTATGCTATTCTCAAGCATTTCTTTCATCATCAGAACTCAAAGATTGTCTAGAATTAATTAAGAAATCTGATGGACCGCAAATTAATAAAGATGGTTAGCAATACAAAACTCAATATTTTTGTTTACTCTTACTAAAGAAGATTTCGATGATTTCTTTAGATCGTCGATTACGCTCATCAAGTAAAACAATGATCACTCGACGTGAAACTGGTTTAGTCGAGTCGTTATGCAATTCTGTTTTATTTGATCTATCAACATCGGATGATTCATCGAATGGGAATAAACGTGATAGACCACAGTCTGCTGGATCATCATCTAAATTAACGTTTCCTAGTAAGTTAATTAGATTTCGATGTTTTGTTTTCGTGACGATGATACCCAGTTGAATGAATCAAAATAAATATTTTTTCTTTTTTCATGTTGACTTTGTTGATATACATGTCTGATAATGCATAGTATGAAATCGAATGTTTTGTTGAGAATCGTTAATTTTCTATACAGATACAATAGATGTTCATTATTTATGGGTAAACAGTCCATAGCGTAATTGAAACGTTTTTGTTTTACTACAGTCAATAGTAGATGAACTCGATATATTATTTATTATAAGTTAATTTGTCTTCAATAACTATAACATTGTACATGCTTCTAATAGTGTTGTGTTGTCCTATGCCATCGATATGTATTTAAATATGTTGAAGTCATGAAATGATGCTTATTATCATCGAACGTGATAACTAAGAGGTGGAATATCTGTCGTTGTTCCATTCAAATTGTCATCTTCCGGAAAGATGACGGATTTAAAGAGAACGATCTTGTCTTCCTTCCGTCCGAATGATTATCTCAAAAGAAAATGAACTGACATGACCTCTAGTTTGACTTGAGAACATATTTTCGATTTCTCATTCATTTTTATTCAATCAAAAAAATGTTCTATCTACTACTACTGTTGTGAAAACATGATCAATTGCTCGAATATTTTTCCAGTCGACGCTATATATGTATTATCTGTATTCTAGACAACATTCATTTCTATTTAAATTAATCTCCGGGGATTCTACTGTTTCGGACGTATCATTAATAAATTAGAGCCCTGAACAGTCAAATTATTTTCTTTGTGTTCTTTTGAAAACGTAATCATGCCATTGATTACGTCATGTTCGAGTAAAACTACGACACTAATCTTTCTATATTTAGAACATATGAGTCAAATTCTATTGAATGATTTTAAACAGCTGCATGGTGAACAGTACTTCAGCGAGATATTGTTTCGTATGCCATGGATAACTGATGAAAAAATCAATCTCAATCATATTATTCATCATGATACACTACTTGTATCTGGTAATGATAAACAATTTCAAGAAAAGTATGTTAATTAACTTCGTTGAACAAAAATACAAACAACATTATTGAATTAATTTTTTTGTTTATAGTTTACAATCAATAAAAAATGATCTTGATTTTCTACGTCGTACAATTCAATTACCAATAATTGAACCACTCGATGAAAATCGTTTAAATAAATTTATAACTATAATATTAAATTCTATTTCAATTGCACTGACTTGTGTTCGTTTAGCAATTAATAATGATGAAATCCTATCAAATGATCAAATTCTACATGATATTGCACGTATCTGTATTAAACTCGGTGATATCATACGTTATTCACCTCGACTTGAGAATTCAAGAAATATTTTTCTTAATTATCATCTTATATTAGCTATTACATTAACAAAAGGAACTAAAGAAATTCTTTCATTCATTAATAATAATAATCATCAACAAAAAAATGACGTACAACAAACGAAAATGTAAGTTAATCGAAAATAAAAGAAAACTTCTTTCTATCTATGTTCTTTTTCATAGATCAATAAATAATCTATTGATTCATCTTATTGCAATGCTCATGTATTCCACACGAGAATTAATCAATGATATATCATATTCAAATACAAATATACAAATGAATCATAATAGTTCTAATGAAAAATTCATATTTACAAATATAAATAATCTACTAGAATCATCTCAACGTTATATGTATTTAAAAGAACATCAAACATTGAAGTTATTTTTAACAATTTTACATCGTCTTGTATCGCCATCAACAATAAAAGTATGTTCATCAACGCCTGATACACTATTATTCACATCAGATGCATCAACAACTGAAAGTATTGGTGAAGATACATTTGGTATAAAAAATTTATTCGATGAAACAAGTACGGTTAATTTAACAAATACATCAACAACACCACAAACACAATATCGTTCATTATCATCAAATAATCGTAAACGGCCAATATTTAATCGTTGTTTAGAAATTGATTTATGCTCAGATGAAATGTTCGATCAAGATGATCATCATGATTTATTAAATTATCTTGATAAAAATTATTTCTATGGCAATCTTACAATTCTTATTGATGATCTTAAATTAACATTGAATACCAATGAACAAATTGAAAATTTAGAAGATCTAATTAAAAATTCAACTGTTATACCAAGATTTATTCATAATCTATTACAAAATGATATTTTGACACATGAAAATGAAAATGTACTATTAGAAAAACTCGGAATTCCATTGGAAAAGTCATGGCCATTGAAAATATCAATTAATAATTTAATACTATTTCTTAAAATTGTATTGAAACGAAAAAATCATGAATTAATTTGTTCGTTATGGGATACATTTCTTCATAGTATTGCAAAATCATCCGATGAATTAACACTCGAACATATACAAGTTTTTATTGTCTTTTTTCATCAAATAACAATACCACAACGCAAAGTAATACTTTTACAACTTGTTCAAATAATACAAACAACAAAACTTAATATCTATCTATTGATTCTATTCGAATATATGATGTTCAATTTCTATGAAATTCCAGAAGAAATTATTGAAAATGTTCAACAGATGATATCGAAAAATGATATTACACCAACAGTTAATTTCAATCAAATTGTCAAAAAGAATAATTCAAGTTATCTCGATGGATTTGCATTGAAAAATCTCTATAATAATTCGATATACAATCAATTTTATAATTATCTCATTGAACAATTAGATTTTACAAAAATAAATAAAGGTAAATATAGAATATCAATCGTCCTTGCTTATCTCATCCGTTCACAAACATGTCGATGGAAAATATAGAAGTTTACTACTCTTTCGTTTTAAGATAAGTTCTTCAAGGAATTCGTTTCAACTAACATAAAATAAAACATAAGATGTTTTTTATACTTACAGTTTTCTAACTATTAGTATGACATTAGAAGAGAATGAGATGTAACTAGCTGCCTATGATAGAAATCTTTTCTCTGACCTCTTCTACGTAACGAAATTACTTTTTGGCAGAAACATATAAATGGATATTAGAGTATGAGAACATAGGTTGAATTGAGTTTCTAAACGTTACCAATTGTAAAAGTAACGTGAACTTTTCTTAGCTTTCAAGAATGACTATACATTTAGACTACACAAGGTCAAGACTTGCAATTTCACAGTATTTATTTCCGTCTTGAATGGTCTTTAATTATTATTCGAACGATTAAGTGCATCGATGTAAATTGGTGATCTTTGTTGGTTTTCTAATCTTCTGATCTGAGAATTCTTCAGAAAGTTTCTCATTTTGTTTGTTGGAAAGAGCGTGGGAGAGTATGATTTTTTTAAAACTAAGGCAGAGTATAGTTTTATAAGAACTTTTCATTTGTTTAACATTTTCCTTGATCGTCATGGCTTGGGACTGAACAATGATTTACTGGTTCTAGACTATGAACCTCAATATGTTCCAATAATAAAAGCAGCTCATTTGATCATATTTGAACTGATATCGACTTTTGAGAGGCACACCTTCATAGTTTGATAAATCTAATAGAAGAAGTTAACCGTTGATTTTGGGTTATGTTCCTTGGAATCGAAGGCGTGATATCTGTACTTCCAACGCATAGAAGATGTTTTCATTCGAATGTTCTCGAGTTTCGATCGAGTATTACATAAAACAATAAGTACTTGGAAAAAATTAAGTCTTCTTCCGAAGAGATTATTCCACTGTGAACTAGGTGAATAGTAATAAGACACTACCACTAATGATGAATCAAGGAAATTGTTAAGTTTCCAATGTGTAAACCTATGTGACTGATTGTCAATCTTGACTTCAAAATTTATCGATTGAATTTCAATCGATTTGTCTGTTCGCATGCAATCTTGACAAAGTCAACATTTCTCGTTTTGCCTATTCAAGATAGACACACCGAGATCTGGTGCTGAAATCTGGAAATTTGCACAGATGCAGAAATGTCACAGCGTTTTTTGACAACATAAAAACAAACTGCATTTCCCATAATATCGTTAGTAAAATTAATCTTGAGTTCATCCTTGATTCCATCATGACTTTTGCTATTTTATAAGTATCCTGATATTCGAACAGAAGGATATTCAATGATCGTTCATATGAAATTTTCTTCGGTACATCGACCTGGACAAAACGGGATATACTCTGCTTCTGATCAATCTTACGTTTCTCAATTACAATAAACCTTTGATGAATCAGAAGAAAAAGTTTATTAAAATGAAACCTCTTAAAAGTTTATTGTATTTCAAGAATAGATTATACCAAACTTTTGGTTCGACTCAAGAATTTGTACCCGATGACAATCTTATCACTCCTAAGCTGTCATTTGTTCTTACTCTACAAGACTTGTGAAGTAGATGACATTCTTGGTGAATTCTCATAAATGTAATCGTTCAGTTGACCCAATCAGTTTCGAGTTCGAACTTGAAATGAACAAACTTTTGAATGCAATAAGCTCAATAGTGAAGTTTTAGTTTTTCTACTAGTTCTTGCGTTGAGATATTGAATATTTGAGCTTGTCTCGTGCGTTGCAATGTTTTAGGAGTTACGTTCCCTAACGGAATTCCTCTCAATCGCATCACTCAAGAATGAGGCCATTCTGTACGGACGTGTTTAGGATACACACGATAGAAAAAATACTCTAATTGAGACAGAGAGTATACTCAATTTTCACGCCTCTACAATGACACTTTTAAGAGACGTACTTTCCAAGCTGGTCTAAGTTACTCAGAAAAACTTGTCTTGTATTTGATAAATTTCATAGAAATTAATTGTTTGTAATTAACAATGAAATCAATTATCGCTTGTTTTAGAAGGCATCAATAATACATTATTCAAACAATACTATGATCTCTTGTGGCGTATACTTGGTTATTTGCCACCATCCAATGAATTTCTTGAAAATATGAATACATATACAAATACAACATATCTGTTACATTTATTTCGTCTTGAGAAGAAAATTCTCAATGATAAACAAATAAAAGAGTTTCTTTCCAAAGAAATAACATTAACTAATATTCAATGGTTTAAATATGTGAATGAAACAAAAACATTGACATTATTTGATTTAATTGTTTATCAAATTCTACTGCAAAGTCTTACTTCAACATCGACTGAAATCAATGGTTTATATAGAATTTTTCTCAACCAATTTAAATTATCATTGAATATAAATCCATCTATAGAATCATTATCATTAATACCAATAACGAAAAATCAAGAAGATAAAACAAAATCAATAACAATACCAACATTACCAAATGATTTCGAAGAATTATTTAAACATCAATTAAATTATACATTAGAACAAAATGATCTATCACATATATTTCTTCGTCAATGTCTTCAAATATTATCAACGATTAATTCTGAAATAGATGATAAACAAATCTATATTGAAATACAATTGAATTCAAATTTACAATTCCTCAAAGAACAAATTAAATTAAAAGATCTTAATACTGAAACTATACAAAATGATATCAACGAATGTATCTATAAAAATATATTTGGCATACTATTTAATGAAAATTTTCCAAATGATACCATTACAGAAGAAATATATCATGATTTAATTAAATATATTGATGAACAATTTCTACCGAATATATTTCAAAATTGTTTATTACCACATAATCTATTTGATTTGTTGTATTTAACATCAAAACCAAATTTATCTCTATCCATATTAGCAAGAATGTTAATGTTGTTCAATAAAATTTTTTCATATTCAAATCAATTTCAATTATTGATTAAAAATTTGAATCAAATTGTCGATTTATCGAATGAAAACTTATCACAATGGTTATCACAACTTGTTCTTTTACAAAATGATGGAAAAAATCAATTGTATACATCTGAACAATATAAACATATATTAGAAACATTTACGAAGTATTTAATTAAAAAAAATGATGATAGTACAACAATGATTGGCGAAGAAGTTTCATTGTCAATAGTATCTGTATTGATACAATTAGGACATGATCTATTAAAACCAAATAAAGATGCATCAGGTTTTCCACAAATCATACAATTAATTGTTGTTTTAGCTGGACATGGTTCAGGTAATGGACATACTTATTTATTTCAAGCAGCTGCGATTTGGCTAGAATTTTGTGCTAATGCTCTTGACAATAAAAATGAAAAGTAATTATTTTATTATAATGAAAACTCAATCGAGAATGTAAAATTTAAGTAGAAAGACGTAAAATTGACGTCTTGACAAATATAGATAGGCCTACACAAGGATTCGATTGATGAAAATGTGTCGATAAATTTTGACCGAGCTTCAGTTTCATAGGCACATGTATTCTTTATATCGATATCAAGTTACTAAGACCCTCATCAAATGGAATTCGTCACTAACACATTTACAGATGGATTCGATACCTATCATATACCTAGAGACTACATATCACTCAAATCTCATTAGAATTCTCTTAAAAAAAGCGGGGATCATGTTGGGTACCGTTGCATCGTGAGATTTGATGGTTTTTTGGGCCTTTCCTGTCGACATAATCTATTGCTCTGTATGCAGATTCTTTCGAGAAACACAAAATTAATCTCACAACAAGTTATCAGCTTACATGTTCTTTTATTAACTTAGGATAGGTACTGGGATTTCCTGAAGATTACAATACATAAGGCTTTTCTATAGAAATAAAACCGCAGTTTAAGAGCACATTGACAGATTATTCTTCTATTAAATTTTAAATCCAATGCTGAAACTCTGTACGATACTATTTTGACAGAAACTAAATTTATCATTAAACCATCGTTCACTTTTCTAAATTAAATTTTCAAAACGTGTCGATAATAATATTGAAGGTAAAACTAATAGGATAAATCATATTGACTATGACAGCGGCTCATATTTCAGAGAGCTTCTTTGAAAATAAGGCCATTGATAGAGTATTACATTTACTGATTAAGGTTTGAGTCATAAGAACAAACATCTTGCAATCAAATAATAATTTGCTCATAGAATAATAAATGAGAAATTTTACTGGTGCCATGCATAGGGACGATTGCCTTCTATATATTTTACAACTCAATAGACTATTAGAATAGTATTGAGAAATATATTTTCCATGTCTTAATGAGAATTTCAGTTTTTATTGAACTCTAGTTTCACTCGCAGGTTTATCTCGTCCAAGAACCATTCGAATGGCATGAGCTTTTGATAAAAAGTTCGAATTGTCAACTTGATATGTTGATGTTTGAAGAAGATATTCGATAGGCAACGTTTAAAAAAGTAATCTTCGAAATTCTCTGTAGGTGAAGTTTCTTCTTTTGTTTGAATGAGCCAGTCACGAAAGGGTGCGCCTTCTTTGTTAAACATTGATTCGTCTTTTCTTAACCGAAAAAAAGAAGAAATGAATGAAGCGTTACCAATTTCAAAAAAAATAGGAAAAATTAGTGGTCGGTTACTAAAATAAAACTGCTTAGGCAGTTCTCGGTTGCCCGATCAGTAAGTCATATAATGAAGAAGAAACTTCCTGTAAGAACCGATTTCTCAAACAGAAATCTAAAGTAAAGCTTGTACTTGTAATCATCTCTTGATTCCAAATAGAACAACCTTCATAAAATGAACTGTATCTGTTGTGTCTCGCGACTCATGTAAAGAACAAAAACTTTATATTATCGAACATCAAGAAATTAAGACGCATAAATGTCTCCACATTTGAGATGTAGACCATCGTTATTATTTCAAAACAGGATGTTTTGAAATTTTCAGACACCAATAACGAAATGCGAATATTGAAAGGACTTTTACTATCTATGTTCGGTTATGTTTGAGTGGTAACATTTTTCATTCATACATTCCATTGGTTCTATATTCAAAAGGTTAGTTTCATCTGTTCGAGAAGTAATAAAACTGCAAAGAACTTTTATCGACGTTAACGATCCAAGGTTGACTTATATCTCGATCTTTCAAAAAGTGTACTAAAACGATTAATCAACATAATTTCTGTGTGAAATATTTTGAAATCATTGTAAAACAAAAGCTGCTCCATTAAAATAAGACTTCCGTAATAAATTAATTTCTTTAAAGCTAGTCATTCTGTCTCTATCGTCATAAACTAAAAAGAAAAGCTCTTTTTTTGAACATGTTGATGTCTATCGATTCATTGGATCTTCAAATCCATTAGATCTCTTGATTTTGGAGGCAATATGAAATCATTACTTATCTCAAAAAAATGACGTAAACTAACGTTTGCAGTTTAATTACACCCATTAAGATTTTTGAATAAACTGAAATAAATAAGCCTTTTGCATTGTTTAAAGAATTATTCAATTTCAAAAAATTCCTAGTCACTATCACAAATGACCTTGTTGATTAACACGTCTAATAGCAAGCGTGCTAACATTAGAGAAGTTTTACAGTATATGGACATGGCCATCGTTTACTTTTTATCACACACTTAAAGGTCATTGAGATTTGTTAACAGTGCAAACATTAATCATTTTTCTGAAGCCAAAGCAGAGTTATTCAAAAAATATAATCTTCTTCTAATTTAATTAAAAAATGAACGATTTTCGTCCGAAATTTAGTAACATACAAATAAATGTTATACGCTAAATTTGTTTCGTAATTAAATAGGTATTGGACAATTGTTTTTTTTCAAAGAATTCGATTTGAACGCAAAGGAAAGTTTTTAGTGAGAAATAACTGTAGATTTATGATCAGCAGTAAATCCAGCGCCGAACGGCTCATTTTTCAATAGGATTGATTTTAAAAAAAAAGACATTTCGAGAAACAGTAGAAGTTGATGTTTAGATCCTTTTAAAACTTCGTTTTGGTTCCGAATTCGATGCTAATTTCGAGTATAATCAAATCAATGATCAATGCTTTTAACGGTATGAAGAAAGTATGCACAGGAAATTCTCTGACTTGGTATGTTTAGAATAAGTATGTGAACATTGAATAAAACTACAACTAGAGTGGATATTTTCGTTAGAGTTTGTTTAGCTCTTTGTGAAGATATGTCGCTTTCGCTCCAACAGAAGCGAGTTTTAAATATGTTGTCTTTGTTTTCGGAATTTGTTCTTTGAAAGATAGCTCATGCCTCTAAAGTGCATTGTATACTCGTCCTATGCACAGCTAATGAAAGAAATTTGTTTGTTTTATTAGTCATTGCTTACCCAACAACATACGTATTCCACTCCCATCAGTGGTACACACTTTTGAGTCGTTCGTTCTAAGAAATACCTTACACATACACAGCACTCAATGATACTCGAGAATGAAAGTAGCTGTATTTTATAAACTATTAACCATTCCCTTTTAAATGGTTGATTCAACTTCGTACATGTTTAACTTTGAACCTCTCACCGATTTGATACATGTCGAACGAGCTGACATTTCTACGAATAGGCTTGCTATTTCTCATTCTGTCTATTATTGTTGTTCTTTTTTTTTATTTAATTTAAAGTTCAACGGCATTATTTTTATCGTCACCTGTCTCTTTAAATGCTTTTCATTATAATATTCTTGAAGCAAGTGTTTATCTGCTATCATATATTAATGATGTTCTAATTGCATTGAAAAATGTGTCAACGAAAGATTCAACAACATTGAAACTCGATGAAACCGACGATGATGACGACGGTGACAATGATGATTCTCAAAATGATGATGATGATGATGATGATCGTAATGTCGATCAGAAAAAACTTCGCCTCTCATCGACCAATCAGTTAGAATATGATCCAAATAAATTATGTACTTATACAACAACAAAAAAGGAATATGCCAATCAACATTGGTATCATTGTCATACATGTAAAATGACTGATCGAGTTGGTATATGTCAAATATGTGCCAATGTTTGTCATAAAGATCATGATATATCGTATGCTAAATACGGTTCATTTTTTTGTGATTGTGGTGCTAAAGAAGATGGTTCATGTCAAGCCTTAGTTAAACGATCATCAGCAATAGCACAAACAACAAGAATAAAACATCAATCTGCACAACAAAAGAAGAAAGTTAAACAACTAGCGTCATTAACAACAAAAAAACCAAAATTAACCAACCGTCAACGTCGTCTCATACGACAAATACATAGTAAACAACAAATTTTTCATCAATGTATTTTAAATAAACATATATCATTGAATACATTACGTTTATTTAAATTACTACAACCCTATATTAATAATCAATATCAAGAAATATATAGTATTGAAAATAAATTTGATTTAATAGCAGAATATTTAAAATCAAATATTCAACCATCAAATGATAATGACGATAATAAACAACAATTAACAACCAATATATTACATTCACATGATAATGCATATGAACATGTTAAATTATCATATACGAATGAGCATGGACAACAAATAAAACAATTACTTAGTACAAATTCAATACGTCGTCAAGGTATGTGTATAATGTCATCGATAAATATGGATCAAACAAAGCAACATTTAATTGTAAGTCAAGAAAAAGGCAAACAAGCTATGATTACTATATTACAATTAAATACATTACTTAAACAAACAACAACAATGATAAGTAATGTTTCAAATGATAATTCAGCGAAGAAAAAATTAACACTAAATAAATTAAATACATTCAATGTGCCATTTACAATTTTATCCATGCAACCGAATCAATTAAATAGTGATTATCTATGTATAACTGGTTTAAAAGATTGTCAAATATTAAACATTGATAGCAATGGACGATTAAAAGAACCAACAATAACTTTACAACCGAATTTAGATTCAACAGGCAATTATATTATACGAGCACAATGGTTATCAGATAAAAATCAAGCTCAAATTGCATTATTAACAGCTGATTTCATTAAGATTTATGATTTAAGTGTTGATACAATCAGTCCCATCTATTATTTTATCCTTCCGACAGGTATTTCAATGCTTACGACCATTGAATAGTTGATCAACTAAGAAAGAGCCACTCAACATAAATCAGAGCCGTTAATCTATTGCAAATATCGATTTGTGAAATTTGCTTACCGATATATGTAATAGTATGTGAGATAGGAGGATGAGCAGAGAGCAGGGCGAATCACAGAAAGAAAGAAATACTTGCAGTTCAATCCGAGATGGCAAAAAGAAAATTACCAGTGGTTTACAAATTTTATTCTAGCATGTATATTGACATATTGTCAATCGATTAGTTCTATCAAAAAATCAGTTATCATATAAATCATACTTCTATGTGTGATTAAGTTTAGTGTAAGCCAATAAATTGATCGTCTGTTCGATCAAAGTATTAAAAAAGTTGTTCATTTTATTTCAAGTTCACTATGAACAAGTAACGGATAAAATCTACACGAGTCTCATTTAAGTCAATTTTGAGCGAGTGACGATGTCAAGTAAAATCATTATCAACTCGATCCATAAATAAATACTGATAGTCATACACTTTTGACTACTCCACAGTCACAATTGAAATCCTATACGTCGAGTTGTTCGATTAATTACAGATCCGAAAAACCGAAGATTAATTTCTACTTCCAATACTCGTGTTTTTAGGATGAAGAATAAATCAGACGTTTCATACCTTTTACAATCTAGCGTATGTAAGTAGTTAGAAGAAAAATAAAATATGAATACTTCAGTTGCAAACGTTTCTATACTATAATGAAAGACGCTGATTCAGTTAGACGGTTTACGTCGAAATCCGACAAACATCAAGACAATAATTAGCCGTTTCTGATGTTCGAAACGATTCATTCTGAGCCCAAATCAGTCGTCTAAAATGGCTGCACAGACAGGCATATTAATGTATTCATATTCACTACTTTTTGACGTTATACATCGTTTTTTCATGTCACTAATAGCCGTTGTCTTGAACATAAGCTAGTTGATAGAGAACATTCGAAAAACATCGTTTATCGCATTACAAGAATTTGATTCGATCTTTAACCTGTGAGATTTACTTTACAATGTCATAAACTGTATCTAGGAACAAAGTTCTTGTTCACAACTGAATTATTCAGTTTTTTTCTAAATTCTTCAATCATAGATCAAAATTTGAATACAATCTACATCACTCATAACTCAACATATTAATCTAATAAACATATCAATTCGAAAACTTTCTTTGTCAGATATCTAGTCATATTAATAACTTTGTACATGCCCAATTATATTTTTTGTTCCATGTGGACTATTCGAAAAATCTAAAATTATATATTTAGGTAAAGTACGTGATTGTACATTTCATTATACGAAACGTAATAATAATGAATGTTGTTATATCTTAATTATGGCATCTAATGGTTATATTTACTATGAACAATTGTGTGAATCATCGTCAGCACGTAATGGTTCATTCTATGTCACAAACACACTCGATGTAAAACATGAGACAATCACTGAAACAAATAACAATGGTATTTTACTTGGTGGTGGTGTATCAGTTTATTTTTCATCAACATTAAAACTTCTATTTTGGTCATATGTACATGGAAAAAATTTCTATGGTATCATCGATCAATCGAACATAGAAAAATTAGTAATGATACGTTCAATTGATGTTAAAATGACTCCAACAGCATCTACAAATGGGAATAATAAATCAACATTAACCTATCATACATTATGTTCATGGTCTGAAATTCCGAATCATCCAGGTTTAATACATACAATGACACAAATGACAAATAGTCCTGTTGTTTTAATGATAACACCATTGTCTGTACGTTTAAATGAAATAAAAATGCAAATAAAAACAACAAAAATTCAAGATATGGTTGCTACACGACATGATCAACGTACAACATTTATTCTATTAGCTGATGATGGTAGTCTAAAATTTTTATTAGCCGAATATGATAAAACAAATTATTGGTTAAATAAACTTTATCAAAAAAAGAAATATTTTCCTATGATTGATTTAGAGGTCAATGAAGAAAATTTCGATTATGAAAATATTCATTATCCATATATATTATCTGATAATGAAACTGATGATCAACAAGAGCCAACAACTAAACGTCGTAAACAAACAATAACAACAACAACAACAACAGCAACAGCATCAGCAACATCGTCATCAGCAGCAGCAGTTATAACGACATTAGCAACATCAACAACGAATGCCATGAATGATGTAATGAATGGATCGATTAAATTTCCGGTTGATTTTTTTGAATCATGTCATTTACTAACTGAATATGAATTCGGTGGACGCGATCTACTCGATGTCTATCATGTAGCTCAACTTAAACTACGTTTATCAACTCCAGGCATGTTTGTTGCCAATGTTCGTACAGGTGGCTTCACACTCGAAGTTATTAATAAAGATTCTGATAATATGGTTGTGACGGGTGTACGAATACATATTGGTCTATATTCAATGGATAAGTCACCACAATATTTTGAATTATTCGGCCGTACAGTTCACGTTAATAATGCACAAGGACCACGCTGGTATGATTTATGTTTAACACGTGAAGAATCTATTCAAGCTGAAAAGAAATTCAATATATTCATTGCACAATCGGTTGATGCAACTCATGTAACAGTTATTGATGATGTTAAAGTTTATGGTAAAACTAAAGAAGAATTTCAATGGCCAGAAAATGTCGATGTGTCTTTACTTACCATGGCAGTCAATACAGGACTGACAACGGCAACATTATCAACAGCTGCTACCAATGAATATTTACATACATTTAGAGAAACAAACGATGAAAAAGAACTAGGCACATTGCCTCTACCTGACAGGTTCGTAAATATGATTACAGATTTAAAAAGAAAGACAATTCTTGAAATAATTGTTCATGACAACAAGAGTATCTGTAGATCTGTGCTTTTCATCGTTTAAGCCAAGATCTTAACATGCACAGTAAACTATTAATAACTCGTGATTGATCGATCATTTTAACAACACATTTATATGAATAATGATACTTGAGTCAACGATTTTGCTATACTATTGAATATTAGTATGTTGACATTAAGCAACGTTTTCTATTTTTTCAAACTTGGTAAGCGGTTGTGAGAAAATTGATTGAAAGCTTTGATACTGAGCATTCGATGCAGTTTCGCTTCTTTTTCGAAACACTAATAATACCTCACATCTATTATCTAGCTTCTATGAAATATTATTCTAAAAAAATATTCATCGATTAATAGAAATAAAATGGATATTAGACAAGTATATTCATTGATTACGCATCACCTCAGTGCTATCAATCCCATCAGTGAAGTTCTTTGCAGAAGATTCTAGAGGTAAGTCGAGTAAAGTTACTTGGTAGTTAGTTGAAGCTGAAACGGCAACAGAATGAGCTCAGTAAAAAAGATCAACATATCACTTTGTCGAGGTTCAGCGACAACGTACAATCGAAGGTGAATGTATTTACATGTTCCTTATCGAGTGGCATATAGGGCCACCGTCCCACTTCTGCGTTGGTTCTTTTCACACAGAATCGGCACTACTTGACGTCTGTTTTCACCTTACAGAGGAGTTTCTATCGTACTGATGAATAGAAAATTTAATTTACGCCATAAATTTAACTGACCGATGAAGCAACAGATCCGTCTAACGAATAAGAGTATATTCGATACGAGACAGCTGGTTGAATACCTGTATACGTTTTAATTTAGAGATTCGTCATTTAAAGAAGTGAATGTCCGTCCATTGTCAAGGAGTCTTCATTTGAAGGCTTCTTGCTAGATTCTCAAATATAATACATGTCAGTTCGTTTTCTTTTAGACTTCTTGCCTACAGCATGCAAGTATTAACTGGCGCATTATCTCTGCAGCATAATCTTGATGAACAAAATCGCTCACAATTGAATGCTGATATTGTTCAATATACGTCACATATGTTTCATATGTCATTACCACCACAAATTCAAAGATATTCACGTCGATTATTAAAAGAATTTTTCTCATCAATATCATCAACAGATTTTGATTATTATGAACATATTGATAATTTACAATTATCATTTTTATCACAATGTTTTTCATCCAATGATTATTTAGAATTATTCAATGATATACAATCGTATGAATATCTACTTCTATCATTATTATCAATAGTACGCTGTCGTCCACATAATATACAACGATATTTAAATATCATACAAAATGATGCCAAAGATGCTATATCAAAAACAGCTTCGATGGATATCTTCATACCATATTTAATCAATATATTTTTCCATCTCTTAGATCAACGTCCATCAAATCCATTGCTCGAATCGATCGATAATAAAGCAATTGATTTAAAACAAATCGAAAAACTTCTTCATATTCTTGTTGACATTAATCATTCATTAGCATTGAATGAACCACAACTATGTATGAATTTAATTGTTGAGTCTTATATACGTTTATTAACTTATCATGATTATCAAATTAATTTCACAATTAAGAATGCATTGAATCGTTGTATGCAACCGAAAATACAACGACTAATATCAAAGTTATCAACCGCAAGTGATTTAAATCAACAAGATACATCCGAAAAACAATTTCATTCAATACCATTGTCAGCCCAAATTTATCCAAGTGATGCTGAACAAACTCGTCCACGTTGGATCACATCAGCAGCAGCAGCAGCAACAGCAGCAGCAATAACAACGCCAACAACCACAACAGAAGCAATGAATCCAATAGCAAACGATGAAACAGCTATGTTACAATATGCACTTGCTTTGAGTATGTCAGAAAATACCGATCCTATTCCACCATCACCACCATCCTCATCAGCAGCAAATACGCAACAAATAATTGAATATGTTGATAATGATGATGAGACTTCAACCGTACAAAATGATGCTGAATTAAATCAAATAATCGAATTAGTTGTTAATTCTGATGATATGAATCAACAAACATCGAATACACAAAATGATCATAGTGATAATAATAGTCTATATGAAGGTGATGATGGTCATGTGTCAGAATCAAGTTCAACAACAAACGACGGTACAGAACAAAATACAAAAAATAACAATACATCAACACCAATACCATCACCAGATTCATTATCACAACAACAACAGCAAACACCACCACCTCTATCATCATCATCGAATGATTCAAATTCAACGATTAAATTAAATATCAATGAATCGATTGATTCCAGTTTATATGAACAACGTTTATGTGATTTAAAACGATTGATTGTTGAAAAATTACTAGATAATCTTGATGAATACTTATTACATAGTTCAACATTAAATGGTTTAAATTCCATTGCCTATTTACAACTATTATTAACATTAACAATTGAGTTTGCATCAAAATCTGGCAAGGATAACCAACAATTCGTTCATTATATATTAAAAAGTCTTTTGAGACAAATGACATTTTTAAAAGATACAACAACGGCCAGCAATGATAACACTAGCAACGATTTAATTAAACGTACATCACAACATGAAATACAATTAATGTTATTAAGATTATTTACTGTCTATGTTTCATTTATGCTTAAAGTACGTGATAATGAACGTGAGCAATATTTACATTTATCATTGACCGCTGCTGGACAATTAGATGAATCGAATGTTGTCAATTACTGCTTGTATGCTTTACAAATCGTTTATACGTATTTAGCTAAACAACCTATTGATGAAAATCTATTAAATGAGCAAGGTATGTTATCACCTAGTGGTACGACAACATCAACCGTAAATTCACAAACATCATCAGTATCTCTCATGCCTCTATTAAAGCCAATCAATCAACAATCATTACCAGATCTATCACCATTCTTCTACAAACAATATACTAAACATCATTCTAATGATGTTTTTGAAGCCTATCCAGAATTGTTGGCAGAAATTGCAACACGATTACCATATCAAGTAAGTTCAGAGTATTGCTGCCGTCCCCGTTTCACTTATTTTTGACCATGTCTAATCTCGAACATGTTGCAACCAAATATCACAGATAGACCAATGAAAATTAAGGCGATGCCTATTCGAGAAAAACATTTTGCAAGTCAATTGTTTTATGGAAATTTCTGAAGATTCGTATCTTAATACATAGTGATTTTCATCTTCTTTTTATATGAGAAATTCGGCAATATTCGAATTTGAGCTTCTAGTGTTCTGTAACTTCAAGGTGAAATGTCAAAAAAGAAAACTTCCAATTTTAATACAGTAGCCTACTGTCAAGTATTAGTGATAAATAATTTCAGCCCCGTCGAATAAAGTTAGGCGAGTGTTGTAACCTTCAAGAATTGAGAAAATTCACTACTCTACATAATTTCAAAAAAACTTATGTCAAGGAAATTAATACAAAAAAAACAATTTCTTTTTCGAATTCCGCTACGATATAACATGTATTTACCTCTCTGATTATTATGCGTAAAACACTTGAGGCAACTGTAGCACAATGCCAGTTCAAAGTCGAGTTTTTAATCGAAAACTAACCAGGGCGGGCGAAGGAGACAGGGAGTACCCTTAAATAGAATCGATTAAAATAATACATTCTCCGTTTTTTTATCAATTTTATTCTTAGATGAAAAAAGTCATCGATTATACATCGGAATCACGTCCATTCACACTTTCAGTAGATTGGCAAAAGACTCTATGTGAATATTATGTTTTACCACAAGGCTCATTCCTTAAACGTCAAATACGTAAACTACTTATGTATATTTGTGGTTCGCGTGATAAATATCGTAAATTACGTGATTTTCATGTATTACGAACAAATTTAAATAATATTAAAAAGATTTATGAAGAAAATTTTTCATTAAATAATAATGATCAACGTAAAACTGTATCAACACAAATTCCATATGTTACATTAATGCATCTCGTTGATCATTTAAAATCTTGTCATGATATAAGTCTTCAACGTTGTTCAAATTGGCAAAAATTTTGTAAAAATGATTCGACAATCTTGCATTTTCTTGTTCAATTAATCATGCTTGTTGATGATTCCTTGGTACCTTTTATACTTCATTTATTAATTAATTCAATATCATCACCATCATCATCGATAGCAGGAGCAGGAGCAACAACAACATCGGCATCATCATCAAGTCGAACATTAAAAACAAGTAAATCGGTTCGTCCGATTGATCTTGATTCTACGGATGATCTATCTATATGTTCAATAGCATTACAATTTTCTAAAATCATATCAAATAAATTGCTAGAAGATTTCATACGTTTATTTTTGTTAGAAAATAATCAACAAACAATACGTTGGTTAACACACACATTTCTACACAATCTATATGTAAATTCAAATAAACAATTACAAGATTATATATTTGATCTGTTAATTAATCAATGGCCAACAATATCATCGTACGGTTCGAAATCATTTCAATATATTGATTTATTAGGTTATATCATAATCAAAAATAAAGATGATAAACGTACAAATGAATTTTTACCGAAGCTACACTTAATGTTAAAACAGGAAAATCAATTATTATTAAATCATCCGAATACATCGATCTATCGTCGTTTATCAACAATCATAGATATTGAACAAAATAGTGGTTATTATTTTGAAACTGAACCATGTTTAGTTTGTAATAATCCTGATATACCATATCAACAAGTTAAATTGCAAGGTATTAAACTTGATCAACGTTATACTACACAATCACACATCGTCAAATTAATACAAGCATATTCCATACAAAAATTACATATTAAAATGTCTGAAATAAAACGTAATAAAGCTGTACGTACGATACGTTTCTACTATAATAATCGGCAAGTACAATCCATAGTTGATCTAAAAAATAGTGTCAATTGTAAATGGTTATTAGCTAAGACAATTAAATTAACAAATATACAGCAAACTGAAGTTAAAATTGATTTCATTATACCGATTATTGCTTGTAATCTAATGATTGAATATGTTGATTTTTTTGAAACACAAGCAACTAGTTTGCCAACAGTTACAGATACAACTACATTACAATGCCCGAGATGCAATTCAGCTGTTGCAGCAACACCAGGAATATGTCCGAATTGTGGTGAAAATGTTTTTCAGGTTTGTGTTTGAAAAAAAAAAGAATAGCGATCGTATAGTTCTATGATGAAACCGTGTCTATTCAATTGAGAATACCAACTATTTACTGTGTTGTATTTAAGTGTCAACTGTACGGTCATCGTATGATACGCCTGTGTACAGTGAAAAATTGAATCCATTATCTAAATTGACATAGAGCTATGCTACTAAGATGACTTACGTGTAAACCTCTTCAGATATCCAATGACTTCTCGACTAGCAGAATACTCTTTTCATTCGTACTATTGAGTAAAAAACATTTTTTGTCTTTCTCGAGAGATCGACAGAATGACCCTTTTCAAATAAGTTTTAGAGTCTTTTTTTGTTTTCCTTCTGGACATGTAAATATCTAGACTGAATCGATAGTGACTCATGAGATTTCTTCAATGTTACAATATAGCAAAACATAAGGAAGATCACAACATTCTGCTGACAAGTTAATTATTCAAGAGTCTTCTTTTGACTCAATTGTATACATGAAACGAACGTCATCTCGATAGTATAGTAATTCAACACTTTGCGAATGTTACTGTCGTAGTTGATGAAAATAAGTGAGTACATTAGTAATGTTTATTTAGAAACCTAGTTGCCTTTTATTTTCAATCGTCATAATTATCAATCCTTACATCAAATTCTATAAAGATTTTTCAAAGATACCACGAACATTTTGCAATTGTAAATGTTTATCTTCGTCAAATTCTTTCACTTTTAGACTATCTATCATATAATAGTACTGCTAAAATATATGTATAGAAATGTTAAGATGATTTATGAATTCGATCGATTTAATTTTTCAGCTATAAGAGCATATTGATCTAACAACTTAACACTTGATTTTAGAAAAAAATTTTAATTTTCTATCGTATAATTCATTAGTTTACAAAAGCATAACAGTAAAAGTTGCTGAACATTTCAACTAATACTCGCGGATATTAATTAATACGGTGTATTTATGTCTGAAATTTTCCATCGGTCTCTCATTATAGCAATCTATAGCTTTTGATTGGATTTCAGCTATTAAAAGCACTTGAAAGTAATCAATGAACGAGATTCAAGACATATGATCATGTCTTCTTAGATTCTAGAACCAGTTCATCACATAGCATCGAATTCTATGTTTAGAATTCAGAATAAGCCGATAAAAAGTTCTAATTTGTAAAGATCAGTGCAGTCTTCAACTGACACAAGACTATGTCATCATACTTGAATTTTATGCCCAGAGAATATTCTTCAAATCAAAAGAATCGAATATTATATATAGTGATTCAATTGGTCTTGATATCGTTTGAACTATCATTTGTTAAATCTATGCTTATACAATATTAATTTTGATCAAATTTTTACTTGTAAAATTTACTTTTTCAATGAATCATCCATCGTTCAGTTTTATATGCACTCAAACACCAAATGTTAATTAGATTAGAAAAATGACTACAATTGTGTATGTCAATGAATAAATTCGATCACTTTTAGAATCATAACTCAAGATTCAAATCTAAAACTAATTTGTTTTCTGAAGTCTGATATTTTGCGAGGTTGATCGACTAAAATTAAAACATAGTAGCTATTAAAATTGAGAGTAAACTTCAATTTATCAATGTTTAATATGATAGATTTATATTAAGATTCAATTCTAATTAGTCTATTGAGTTAACTAATGTTATGTGTACGTCATATTAAAACTGATATATATATATATATGCATGTTTACTTTTTTTTTGTTTTGAAATGAATATTATCTTCTTTCTAGTGTCATAAATGTCGATCGATAAACTATGATGAACGTGATCCATTCTTATGCAATTCATGTGGTTATTGCAAATATTGTAAATTTGATTTTATCTTTACTACTAAACAAGTGAATTATGTTGAACCTATCGAATCCGATGAAGATCGTGCTAAAACAATATCCAACATAAGTCAATTATTAGAAAAAACCGATAAAATCTATCGTCAATTACTCAATCAAAAACCTATACTTGAATATTTATTAACAAAATTAAATTCTGATGATCAAAGCTCAACATTAATTACTTCATTACCAACAACAGCAACTACAGCAGGAGCAGCCGCTGCCGCCGCCGCCGCAGCAGCAGCCGCAACGACAACAGCAACAAACGCAAGCAATACAGCAACTGGCGATACGTCTGATCAACAACAGCAACAACCAACTCCAACATTACCCACACCAGCAATAACTTTTACATCATCAAGTAATCCTAATGGTATAAATCGTATTGTTCAACAGATAGCACCGAAATATAATAATGAATGTCGTCAAACCTATGATGAACTTGGTAAACATGTACAAAAAATTATTTGTACACGTAAAGAACTTTATACATACGATCAGCGACAGTCAAATTCATCATTATCACCATTAACCATATCAATGACAACATCAGCACGATCACATCATTGTTATGGTTGTATATTATCAACAATATCTCATTGTATATTACTTCTTCGTGCATTTGTTGCATCGTCGAATCGTTTGAAACAATCAATTACCAATAATATATCATTAATTGATGAATTATTATTAAATAATATACGTTACACAAATCAACAGATACGTCATGATGTACGTTTATTATTTTGTTATTTAACACGTGATAATATACAATTAACTGATTATATAACGACGAAAATATTTTGTAAAATAGAAACAATCTTTCAAGAAAAACTAATTCTATCATCATCATCATCATTGATCAATTATGATTTATTAGTACTTTTTTCATTAATACAACGTTCCAATCAAGATGATTATGAACAATGTTGGGAAAATAAATTACGTTGTATATTTAAATTATTTCTCTATTCATTAAAAATTTCTACACCACAAATACTTGAATTAATAACATTACCATGTTTAAGAATGTTATTACATTTATCAAAACCTATAGCAACAAATACGAAAGTTCATTCGATTGATATTGAAAAATTTCTTAATAAACAAGTTACCTATCAAGATTGGAATAGTAATTTACAAGATAATATACCAACAACAACAATCAAAAATTCATGGTTAGAAAAATTAATATTTTGTCCACAATCAGCAACAATACGTTATTTAACATGTAAATTAATTCAAACACTTTGTATTAATGATAAACAAAAATTATTTATTATACAAATATTAATACAATATTTACATACGATATGTAATGAAAATCTATCGAAATATTCGTATGAATATGTGCAATTATTTAAAGATCTATTAGTAAATGATAATCCATTGAAATTAGCACTTTGTAATGATGAAAAATGTAATATAATAAAACATCTTGCAGAATTAATTGAAAACGAAATATTAATTATTAATAAACAAGATGAAAAATATATATTGAATTCAAATTTAACATTTGGCTATTCAATTAAATGTTTAACAGAATTATTGAATTTATTTTTACAACAAGATGAATTAAAACAAAAATATAAATCAATATTGATTGCTATTGTTCTCAATGGTTATTTAACATTGAAAAAATTAATTGTACAACGTACGAAATTAATCGATGAAGCACAAAATAAAATGTTAGAATTATTAGAACAAATGACAAGAGGTAATGAACAAGAAACAAGACAATTTATGATTATTTGTATTGATACAATTGAAAAATTTCAATTGGACGATATGCAAACACCTCAATTTATATTTGAACGTTTATGTAATTTAATTTATCCAGAAGAAACGATGCAAGAAAATAAAGAATTTTTCCTTGTCGTCGAAAAAGATCCAAATCAAGAAGATTTCTTACAAGGTAGGTTTCGATCTTATGTATCAAAAGATTCTACTAGGGCTATGGCATATCAACCGAGTAAATCACACTTAACAATTAAAACCTATTTATTTAATTCAGTACGATAGAAATACATAGTATGTTATTTTATTCAAATATTTCCCTTTTAATACTTCAGTATGTGTGCTGAAATACTTTTCTCGAATTTCATTGTAGGCCGATATCCTATCAATTGAATTTAGATCATCGCAGGGTGTTGAATCTATAGTTAATAAATTGACGATTCATATTAATTTTGTACAAGTTAGCTTTTAGTGGTAGTCTTGTCCGATCGAAATGTAATATACGTCGAGATTAAAGTTCTTCATACGATGAGAATGTGCTTGGATCCGATTTCAATGAACTTTGAATTCGAAATTTAGATAGGACGCTTCGACCCTTTTCTCCGAATTACAGACGTTAGTAAAGTGTGTCTCGATGTGTAGATGATTGTGCATCCCATCAACAATCGGAAATTTCACCTTGTTCGCTCAAAAAATCAAGATACTCTAGGACACGTGAATATTAAATATTAGTGGTAATTGGATTTTGTTTAAAAGTTTTTTATTTCCATGAAATTTAAATCGTTGCCATTTGTCTGTGAAGAATCATGATTATGAGAATTTCAAGTGATTGCAAGAGTATTCGTTGCGTACTATCACAAAAAAAATGAATTATCGAAATTCAAATAAACTTGGAAAAGCTTTATTTTCTACTAAAAAACAATCTTTTTCAATGTTAAGAAAAACTCATATAGACAATTAAAGAAGGTGAAAAAGACACATCTATCTGTTTTATTTGTAGTAATCCATATGAAATATATTTTCAAGTTAATCAAGGTTTCTGCTATGTTCAATATCGAATAGAAGTCTGGAGCATATTTTGGAAGATCTTTCTAGGCGAACAGACTTCTAGCAAGATTCATGGGTTTGAGAAGACTAAAGTCCATCTTAAAAATACCTCAGTGTAGTCATCAATGACAGTTTCAACCCCTCTCTCTCTCTCTACTTTTATTTCCTACTAGATTGACATATACTCGAAATAAAAATAAATTTTTCAACGATTGATAAAATTTTCTCAATGATTATCAGTTATAAAGATTTAACTGAAAGTTTCTCCCAGACATAGATTTCATCATTCTGTAATTTTCCCGATCAATTTTTGAAAATCAAGATCCAATAATAATTTCGTTAATTATCAGTCCGTTACCTCCCTCGTTCCTCATTCAGTATGAGTCGTTCTACGACAGTTCATGATGATATGATCGTTGAATCTGAATTCAACTAGAGATCAATAGATACGAGTTGCAATAAATTGAAGAGAACTCTTGTTTCTTTCAAAGTGTTGGTCTCCTACTGTGAAAAAAATGAAACGCGAAAAACAATAGTTGTAATTTATTGCTCATCTCTAATACTGTTTAGTTTTTTATATCCAACTTGTTCTACTCAACCTTTTATCAAGTCTTTCATTTGTAAATCGAATTTGGATTCTTATTTGAACTGCTTGTATCATTATGAGTAACCACTTGTCCATGGCATAACAGAATTTCAACTTACTCATATTAGACCGTATAATAAAATGAATTCGTTTTCTCCCATTTTTCAGGACGAATGAATGGCAATCCATACAGTTCAACTGATCCAAATATGGGTCCACTTATGCGAGATATAAAAAATAAGATTTGTACTGATTGTGAATTAATTGCATTACTCGAAGATGACAATGGCATGGAATTACTTGTGGCAAATAAAATAGTTAATTTAGGTTTGACTGTTCGTGACGTTTACAAAAAAGTATGGTTACCATATGTAAATTCTCATCAAACGACACCATCAAATACAGATCAAAATGCTGGTGCACAACCGGCTGTCAATGCAACACAAAATGAACATGAACCGATGCATATTGTCTATCGTATGCGTGGTCTATTAGGTGATGCAACTGAAGATATCATTGAAACATTCGATACCAAGAAAAATGCTAATGAAAACGGTGAAGATGATCCTGAAGATATCTATCGTTTAGCTAATGTTCTTAGTGAACATTCGGGTTTAGAAACAATGCTTAAACGTTTAGATTCAATTAATGAATTGTCATCGGGAAAAGCTTTATTACAAGTTCTATTGAAATTATTTGAATATGCAATTAAACTTAAAGTTAATCGACAACGTTTAATTGAACCGAATTTACGTGCGATATCATCAATGTTAAATAGACTTAATTTATTATTAAAAACAGAAATTGAAGAGCAAGGTCGTGATCAAATACTTTTACTATTAACACAAAGACTTATTTCTATTATGGATCAATTATTTAATGAAGCAAGTACAACATTATCACAAGATAAATATAATGAATTTTCAGTATCATGTGAAGGTTAGTTCATTTCAATCGATTGTTTTTCTATTGTCTAGATTAATTAGCACAAATAATTTGATATGCTTGAGTACATTAATACGGCTAAGCCTGATTCATCCCTTTTTTCTTTAACTGATGCCAAATTTGAAAAAAGAAACTCATCAGAATCCAAGCTATGACTTTTGAGTGAACACATCTATCATATTGAACTAAAAATATAAAAACTTGGAAATCATGTTCATAAAAATTCAGTCATAGCTTTTAGTTAAGGTCTTATTTTATAAAGAAAAGAAAGATCAATATTGTTCGCAATATGCTATCGACTAACGATATTATGTAAATAAAGATTTTTCGAATTCAGCACTAATTCACTGCAATCTTGGAGCCATTGACGGTATAAAAAAAAATAGAAGATCTTATTCATTTCATTGTTGATGTGATAATATTGTTCATATAAATCACAACGTTGCATGAAAAGATTTATTCTATTATTTATCAATAACTCGAAAATATCCAAATAGTTATGGCAAGCCACTGTTAGTCATTTTTATATCACTGACGAGCCACTTATGCATTGGGATCTAGTATTAGTTCAGTGCTTGTCTTTGATCATGTACACTATGAAAGAATAATTACTGTAAACAGCAAACATCCATATCGCTAATGACATAATATATTCAGCTGCCAAATGGCATTTACATCCATGTTTTGATTACAAGTCATACTCAATGAGAGGCAGAATGTCATACTAGGATTCATGTTCAATTTTGGTCCAGAGTCATGAAGATTTGATTGATTTTTCAGCCACTTGATACGTGTGTATCAAAGAATCAAACTACATGAAACCAAATTTTAGGGAAAAGTTCACACACGGAAGCATGTAATTTGATTCTATGCGGTACACATTTATAGAGACACTGAAAAATGCGTCAAACAATGAATACTTTTGATCAACAGCTTATGAACAGAAATCCTATTTATAATTTTCTTAGCCTCATCGAATGCTATTCGTAGCCAAAATACGATCAAATTTTTCCGATAGATTGAAGCAAGTTGTCACAAAAAATAATCTTTCTTCCATTTTCTAATTGTTATGATAGACATTTTGTGTGACAGATTTTCTATACGATCAAAGTTATGCATGTACAATCTCATTGAAACTTTTTTCTTAGGTGATATCGAACAACTACGTTCATTACTTAATTACATAAAATTACCATTTGTTAAAACACATCCAACGTTAATGGAAGCTCTTATTCATTTACTACCCTATTTATCATTTGGTAATAAAGAAAAAATGCAAACATTACTTGATTATTTTAAATCCTATCTTGAATTTGATCGTTTCGATCTTGAACAATCATCAACAACATCAATTGATAATGATAGTCAATTACATCTAGATTGTTTCTGTGAAATATGTAAACATCTAGATAAAAAATCTATTTATGGTAAAGAATTTCGTGATCTTGTTAATGAATCGAATGGTATTATTGATCAATGCATACATTATATTGAAGCTAATTCGCCACAAGTGAAAACATATTTAGGTATGCAAGATCAAGATAGTTGGAAAGAATTTTCAAATAAACCAAGTTTATCCTATGTATTACGTTTATTAACTGGCCTATCATATGGACATGAACATATACAAATGAAAATTGGACAAAGTTTAATACCCATATTACATAAAATTGAACAGTTAACAACAGCTGGTAAAGTTGGCGTTTTAGCTGAAGATCTTCTACATTCATTGACGGAAAATGAGCAAGTAGCAAAAAAAATCGATGATGTTAGAAATCAGACACGTGCTGAAAAGAAACGTTTAGCCCAAGAAGCACGTGATAGAAAAATGCGTGAGCTAAATTTAACGAAAATATCACGAAATAAAAGTGTATCAGAATCATCAGCAGTTGGATCAAAAGTACCATTGGGAAATGTTGATATAGCGGATGAAACTGGTCATGTTT
This sequence comes from Rotaria macrura, assembly GCA_900239685.1. Lineage (NCBI taxonomy): Eukaryota > Metazoa > Rotifera > Eurotatoria > Philodinida > Philodinidae > Rotaria > Rotaria macrura. The sequence continues at coordinate 35,784 of OENT01001530.1, forward strand.
GTTGTATCTGTCGAGAAGGTTATAAATATTATCCAAATAAAGTTTTAGCTATTTATACATTTACAAAAAAAGTCGATATTGAATCATATGAAGCTAAAACACGTAAAACGCCTGGCTATGCAACTGTAACACATTTCAATATAATACATATTGAATGTCATACATCAGCTATTAAACAAGCACGATCAAGAGACGAATGGGAATCTGCTTTATTACAAAATGCTAATACACGTTGTAATGGTTTATTACCATTATGGGGGCCTGATGTGGCTGAAGCACAGTTTACAACTGCACTTGCAAGGTTTGCTATTTATTATGAAAATTGAATTAGCTTAAAAAAATATCATCGAGACAAGACACGACAAATTTTAGCTAGACCGACTTTGTTCTTGCGATATGATAAATAGCTAAAAAATAGATAAATCGAACTTCCTACACACATCCTTAAAGATATAATTTTGTATCTATACAAACTTTTGAATACTATTAAATCATGTGGATAAAGTTCCGTTGCGTCTTAAAAAAGTCACGATCTCGATCTATAACACGAGTAGCTCTTACATTTTGTTAAGAAATTCACTTATTTAATCGATGGCTGGTACATAGTTGAGTCATTCTTACTTGTATTGTATTCTGATTAGGGGTGTCAGTTTGCAAGGGAACGCAAAGCGTTCTTGTAGCGTTCCTTGCTATTTTTTAGCAGTTCTTTGGTAGTTCCCAAGAGACTTTTTCATGTATTTCGATGAAACACAGAACAAAGTCTCTTGGGAACTACCAACAAACTGCCAAAAAATAGCAAGGAACGCTACAAGAACGCTTTGCGTTCCCTTGCAAACTGACACCCCTAATTCTGATCACTTTTGTTAGAATTATTCTGAGATTAAAATGTAAAACAACACATCACTGTTGTTTCTGAATCGAATCAGAATTCTTTCATTCGATTTAGGATAGATCTTTGTTCGAGAATTCTTCGTTTAATTTTTCAGCATTGTAATAAGTAGTGAATGTCATAGTTATTGATATAAGATTATTCAATCTCTATCAATGACTTCTCTATCAGAGACGCATAGGAAAAATGATATGCCTTCAATAAACGATTCAATCGTATTTCTTGTGCCTCTGACGAAAAATTTTTATAGCAATGTGTTATATTGATAAGATCAAGCAAGTTTTCTGTACTATCTAACGCTTTACATTTCATGGATGTTGAAGATTTTATTTTTACTTGAGAAATTATAATTGAAGGAATTCTACAAACAAGAAGTTCAAACATATTCTGATGGACATTATTTTATATTTTGCTGTTTGTTTTGTTTAATATTGATATCGTTTTAATAGAACGATTCATATTATTCTTTTAAATATAGATATGATACAAATATAATTGAATCGACGGGTATTCGTGAAACATCACCAACATTATCAATTCATGACATCAAACTATTGTTACTTCGTTTTGCTGATCTACAATCATTTAGCGAAGATACAGGTGGTGGTGGACGAGAATCAAATATACGTTTGATTCCATATGAAATGCATACTATTCTTTATGTTCTTACAACGTATGATTCAAGAAAAAAAATCTTTTTCTCTTTCTGAATAGGCACAAATAGTTATATTTGAACTTTTTAGTACTCGGCAAATCGAACGGGAAGAAAAATTACTGCAAAATTTTCTTAGTCGTCCTGATCTATTAATCAATGAAGCATTTGAAGTCGATGGACCTTTCTTTCTAACAACCTTATCATTGATTATAATGAAACCTAGTGATTGGGAAAGAAATCGTCGTATTTTTCTTCAAAAACTTCTTGTTACTGCACATATTCGATCTGTCAATACACCAAATGATCGATCAAAGTAAGATAAAATTCGATTTAGAACATAAACACCAATAAACATATTTCGTGGTTTTTTTTCTTTATTCATTTGTTTTTTCTCTAGAGTCGCTTCTAAAACATTGAAACCATTTGCAACTTATAAAACCACTCTTGTCTTTTTTGGTCTTGTCAATGCATTTTTTATTCACATGTTAAATCCGGTAAAATTGAAAAATACCAAAGTCTTTTTCTTTCATATTTTGTCATGAATAAATTTTTCTTTTCTTTTTTTCTAAAAGCGTTTTGACACGACATCAACCACACCTTACAATCAAAAATTGGCACAATTTCTACGTGATAACGATGCGTTTATTATGGAAGCATGTACAAAAATTCTGAAACATTTTGAACAAGATTTACTTTCAAGTCAAACATTTGAAACATTATTTAACGCATTGGACATAGGTCAATTATCGGAATCATGGATACAAGATGCCATTAATGCATTGCCGTAGAAAGAAAGATAAAAAAAACAATGAAAACTCTTACACGTGCAGTCTTTATTCATCCTTGAGCTTGCTATAAAATTTTCGCTTCTTTCCGTCTTGGATATTTTAAGTTTACTCTTCTTTTGTTTGTGTTTTTTTTCAAAACCAAAAAATAAAAAATATACAAGATATTAAAAAAGAAACCAGTGATAACTTCTCTTCTACGCTTTTCTCGCGTGTACAACATATAAGCGTAGGAAGAAAAATAAAGATGAAATTCATCGGTTTCCATTTCAATTTTCTTTTAACACAAATAACATAGCATCACAAGTAAAATATCAGTACAGTTAGAAGTTAAGTAACAAGAATATCTATTCCTAAATGCAAAAGTGACTATTTCTAACGGCAGTTTATCGCTATTTGACAACACTCCAGGTCGATGAAGATTAAGAATTTGACAAAATTCATGCTTTTCTTTTTCCATCCTAGTGGTATATTTTTTTCTCGTCTCTACCTGATAAACCAATTGTCCGATGGTCTTTCTGGTAGGTATTCCTAGAATATTCTAAAAAATCGGTAGAAAAAGTGCTAAGTAAATCAAATCTTTTTAACAAAGTTTTAAAAAGCTTTATAACATTTATTAGATGAAATATTTTACAAATATATCATATTGCTGCATCAGGTGAAACTTGCGAACAAATTCAAAGGCTATATATGTTCTTATACACAGTGTCAGTTGCACGTGTGGACAGAAGATCTACTTGACTAAGACTTCTATCACTTAATTGTTGGAGCTCCTCACGCATATGGACTGGTTTGTCTCGCAACTGTTAGTTAGCATGTTATTGTGTAGACGATACAAGATTAAAAACCTATAATTAACTTTTTCGAGTCATCCTATGTGTGATGCAGATGATATTTCAAGACAATACCTTGGAGGGGTTAAATGAGTTTCGGCCCACGGAAATTTCGGACTGGGACTTGCGGCCCGGTCCAGAAGTGACCTAATGATCCAAAAATGATAATTTAATTTTTTAATTAATTACTTATTATCATAGTGCTGAGCAAGACGATTTAGTGCTGAACAGGATGGTGCAGTGCCTTACAGGATGAGTTTAGATCATACTATAGTTACAGCATCTTGCTCAGTACATTGCATCTGGATCAATGGCATTCTATGTCAACAGGTGAAAATGTAATATGAACTTCATAGTTGATAAGTTTCAGTTAGGACAATTCATTGTTCAAATTATGGCTCGCTAACTGAAAATAACTACTTGGAAATTCGCAATATCAGTGGTGTGAGAACATTAATATCATCTTGTACTTAATAGAGTGAGAGATGCCTTTCCATGAAACTGTTTTCAGTGTTTTAGAATTACGTTCTAAGACATTTCTCAGCAGTTCAAGTTTCTATTTACTTGACGCTTCTCATTCACTTTCTTCTGCAGCAGCATCGTTTCAAGCATCAATATTGCTGCCAATAGTAACAGTAACTGACAATACAAACAAAAGAAAACGTCATACTTATCCGCTAAGGGCTACTCGATATGGAACGAGGCAAAGAAGAGTAGAATCAGCCAAACAACAAAATAAAATTTATATTTTGTTGTTAAAATATTTATAGATACCTTTGTCGTTTATCTTACCTTTCTGCTTTTGGACGTATTACTTGTCCATAGGTTTTTGCTTTATTTTGAATTTAACAAAAACAATCTTGTTAGAAAAAACTGAACACATGTAATTAAACATTAAAAAATTCGAAGTATTACTAACGCTTGAGAAGACACAATCATAAGCTCGCAATAGACAAAAGAAGGAACATCACTTGGTAGTCCTACTATAAAAACTACACTCTTTAACTTTGAGATTTATTGTAAGAAAATAATAACTATCTTGACAAACAATACCGTTTATAACTGGACTTAAAACAGATAGTAAAGCTTCTCATCATCCTGCTCAGCACTACGCAGTCTTGCTCAGCACTATGATAATCAACAATTAATTATTAAATGAAATTATTATTTTTGGACGATGAGGTCACTCTCGGGCCAGGCTGAAAGTCCTAGAGGAATTTCGGCCAGGTCCGGAAATTCACCGGACTTGCGGTCCGAACTTTGCGTGGGCCGAAATTCTGGTCTCCCCTTGCACTACATATCGAAGAAAGTATCTGTTTACACCAATAGCGGCCAGAGAGACAGACAAAGTGATATTCACTATTTTCATATGGATGAAAGACAAAACCAAAAAATCACACTTGGATGGTGAAACACAAAGTGATTATTTTTCAAAATTTAGCCTTTCTTCAATTGAATCATACCAAGCAGCAACATTGCGACTTTTTACTATCCAATTACATCGTATTATTCATCATGGTCATACCATGTATAGCAGCTCTACGATTACTTGTGGAGCATTATGGTTAGATCCAGCTATTTCCTATGGGAAAAGATGTCTTCCTTCCTTTGACTTATAAATACGTGTTAAAATTTGTTGTAGTAATTAATGAATAATCAAAACATTATATATCATCATTACTAGTCAATTCTTTGCAATTTACTTACCCACTATTACCAAATGGCAACGTTCAGTCGTGAAGAGTTAGTATTGAACCAACATGATTCTCGCAATGTAATGGAATCTATTTTCTTACTAGCTCCAGATAAAAGCTTACGAATCAACTATGACCTATGCGAAGCTATTATGTTATAGGTAATCCATCACATAGTGGCATTCACCTATAAAAGAAGTTCAACTCTTTTGAAAGATATTAGTACAGATGATATCATCTGAAACGAGTCGGTCATTGTAGAAGATTCGCCTGTTTCATTCTCCCCTAGAGAAAGAAAACGTATCATGAGCGCGCTCTTCGTAGAGAGTTATTTAGAATTCAACTCATATACATATGTCTTTTCCTTAATTATTGAAATTGATGGGCAATAATTTGAAACAGAATTGAATTGATTTTACAACAGCAATAAAACGATTATCTTTCATTTTACGATCGACGTT